>OV049926.1:117165672-117334443 GCA_920104205.1 Eupeodes latifasciatus
GAGTCGAAATTAATTTTTACTAAGTTTTAGTAATATTTTGTATGTTTTTTTTTAGGAAAATGTAAATTCGATCCAAAATATTTTTAAATGTTGAATATTTTTATAATATAAAATATATCTGAAGCCAATATCTTTAATTTTTAAAAAGATGTTTAAGTCAAAAATCAATTTTTATCAACTTTAGTATAGGTAATTTTTTTTAAGTTTTTATTTTTTGTAAAAAAACTGTCCATTCAATTTTTCTTAAAATTTTACCAAATTTCAAAAACGTTATTCTTCGTTGTGTAAATTATTTTGTTTTTTTTTTTTTTATTATTTATTTTTTTTCGTAAAATTTTTAAGGCGACAATTATTTTTTTCAGTTTTTTTGATTTTTTATAAACCGTTAATTTTTTCTTTCAAAATGTTAGTAATTTGGTATCGCGTCACAATAATATATAATATACAATTTAATTCAATTCGATAGCGTTATTAGTTCGTGAGGAATTTTGGGTTAACCAAATTTTCTTTTTTAAAATTGCTATGGTAAAAAACCCACGTACTCAATTTTTTTTAGAGTTCTTCTTCCATTATTATCTGTGTAACAAAATGTGTTTCGATTGTGTTTTTGAAATAATAATAATAATAATACAAAAATTAGTTACTGTTGCTTATTATCTGTTATCTTTTTGCTTTTTCATTAAATTCTGCTTTCAGATATTCAAAAACAAAAATTGTACATTAAATTGAGTGCTGGTTTATAAAAGAAGAACCACTCAAAAACACACTTTTAAATTGTTAAGATGACCTTTCCAGAAGTAAAAGCCAAGCGGAATTTCAAATTTCAATATTTATTAAATAAAAATAATAATAGTTGTTTTTTACTTGAACTAGATTGATAACAAGTATTCTCTTACAAATTATACAATATTCTGAAATAAAAATGTACGATATACAGTGATTTGCTCATAGAGAATTTTTGATATACTGTATTTTTAATTTACAATGTTTAGAAATGCAGAATTTAAGACTTACGGTGTCATACAAAATTCTGAAAAATAAAACGCGTAAACGGATATCGGTACTATAAAAATTCCCTACGAATATAACGGGTTATCCATTTTGCGGTTTAAAAAGTACAGGGCTGGAATTCGTCATCTGTCAAATTAAGTTGTTACCAATTTTGTTTACATTTTCACTTTAAAGTCTGACATTTACGGCACATTATGGCATATTTTGCATTTGGATCTACCCCTACATATGTATATAAGCTCAGCACACACACCAACTGAAGCCAGCTGACCATTCACAACGTCGCGGTCGTAGATACGTGAAATAGGTGCTTGACATTTTTTGAACAAATTATACTTCAGCGACGAAGCACATTACTCACGTACGTGAGTACGTTAATAAGCAAAATTGTCGTATTTGGAGTTCTGAAAATCGTCAAGTAATTGAAAAGAGGCCATTACATAAACAAAAAGTCACTGTTGATGCGCTCTTTGGTCCGGATGTATGATAGGACCTTACTTCTTTAAAAACGACGATTTTCAGAGCGTTATGGTCATATGATAAGCGACTTTTTTTTTGTCTGCTAGTTTCAACAAGACGGTGCCACATGCCACACAAGCACAACTCGAGCGAGTATGGCTTTATTGCAAGAGACATTTCCTCGCCTCGTAATTTCTCGTCGTGGCGATATCAACTGGCCACCAAGATCATGCGAATTGACACACTTGTGTGGGGATACGCGAAAAAGCGTGTTTATGCAGATACGAGTACATATACCTTTAACTATTGAGCACTTTAAAACTAACTTTCGTCAATATATGGCTGTGATACCGTCCAAAAAGTGGTCGGAAAGTACCTCAAAAGAATCGATGCTTGCAACAATTCGCATGATGGTGGGTGTTTCACACATAGGTATAATACATTTAAAAGATATATCATGAAAAAAAAAATATTGTATGTGTTTTATTTGGGTTGGGTTCGAAATCCTGTATGGATCATAATACTGTATTTAAAATACTGTATCTCAAAATACTGTATTTCAAAATACTGTATGTACAAAATACTGTATGATCAAAATACTGTAGCTCAAAATTCTGTATCTTAAAATTCTGTATACCAAAATTCTGTATTTCAAAATGCTGTAAATAGGCTGACAAATACAAATCGTTTTGATAATGTAAAAAAGTGCGCACTTCTTTACATTATCAAAACGATTTGTATTTGTCAGCCTATTTACAGCATGTTGAAATACAGAATTTTAAAAACAGATTTCTTTTATAAGAAATACATCATAATATTTTTCATTGGCATAATGTTCTAAAATACTTCCCTTGAACAATAACATATGATAATTCATAAGTCTTTGAATTAATATAAAAAAAAAAAAAAAATGGTATCTTCGTCTTATTTTCTCTTCTCATTTTCTTCTCATTGATTGTTATTTCTCTCACAGTTGTATATCAATT
Source organism: Eupeodes latifasciatus (assembly GCA_920104205.1). Taxonomy (NCBI): domain Eukaryota; kingdom Metazoa; phylum Arthropoda; class Insecta; order Diptera; family Syrphidae; genus Eupeodes; species Eupeodes latifasciatus. Next base: position 117,168,129 of record OV049926.1, read on the forward strand.
GTTGTTACCACAATCAACAATTCCATAAACAATTACACCGAACTTATTGATCTGTCAAAACTTCGACGTGTTTGTTCATTTCGTTGATATTTAAAAGCTAATGCAAATTTAAGAATTAAGTGAAATTTGGAGTTGCAATAAATGATATAAATGACATATGTAAATCGCGTTCTGCTTTTGTTGTTCTCTATAATGGAAGCTTAAGAGCGGAATTTTGCAAAAATACAGTACTTTTAGATAATGTTTTGCTCATACAGCATTTTGAGAAGAAGAATTTTGAGATACAGTATTATCAGATACAGTATTTTGCCAACACAGCATTTTGAGTTACAGTATATTAACCATACAGTATTATGAATATACAGTATCATACAGTATGATACAGAATTTTAACCATACAGTATTTTAAAATACCTACAGCATTTCGAGCCGCTCCCGTTTTATTACGTTTACTTTTGAAACCGCAAAATGGATAGTGCTTTATTTAATCTTTATTTTTTTTTCAAGAAATGTACTTCCTAAAATGAATAAATTCAGTGGAATTTTTGATAAAATGTATGTTTTTAACTTTGGACAATGGGAAAAAAATTCCCAAGAAACTTTTATTCACGATACACACTAAAAGGCTTCAATAAATTCCTGTCCAATAAATGTACACATGTTCTAGTAATCTAAACTAAAAATTGTATTTTCAAGTTTCAAATTAAAAAAAAGAGGCTGGGATGCGACCACTGATAACTTCCCATCCCGTCTGTCGATTTGTCTTGCTTAAAAGTTTGTCTATATGTATCAATTTTTACCAAATTTGCGTACTATTTTTTGTAGATTTTATTTTATTGAATATCGAAAATAATATTTTCTGTGAAATAAAATAAGTTTGAAGCTAATATTTTTCATTTTTGAAAAGCTATTTGAGTCGAAAGTAAATGTTTACCAAGTTTTAGTATTGTTTTTGTTTAGGTTTTTAATTTTTTGTAAAAAACTGTCAATTCGATTTTTCTTCAAAATTTTACTGAATGTTGAAAACAATATATTTTGAAAGATAAAAGTAGTTTAAAGCCGATATCTCAAAGTTTTGAAAAGATATTTGAGTCGAAAATCAATTCTTACCACCTTTTATAATTTTTTTTTTTTTAGGTTTTTATTTTTTGTTAAAAAACTGTCAATTCGATTTTTCTCAAAATTTGCCCTAATGTTTAAAACAATATTTCTTATAAGTTAATATTAGTTGGAAGCCATAATGTCAAATGTTTAAAAATATATTTGAGTCGAAAATCAATTTTTTCCAACTTTTGTTAATTTTTTTTTTATGTTTTTAATTCTTTGTAAAAAAACTGTCAATTCGATTTTTTTTTCAAAATTTTACTGAATGATGAAAACAATATTTTTTAAAAGATAAAAGTAGTTTAAAGCCAATATCTTAAAGTTTTGAAAAGATATTTGTGTCGAAAGTCAAATTTTACCAAGTTTTATTAATTTTTTTTTTAGGTTTTTATTTTTTGTAAAAAAAACTGTCAATTCGATTTTTCTTAAAGTTTTTCCTAATGTTGAAAACAATATTTCTTATTAGTTAAAATGCGTTAGAAGCCATATCTCAAATTTTTGAAAAGATATTTTAGTCGAAAATCAATTTTTACCAACTTTTGTTAAATTTTTTTTTTCGGTTTTTAATTTTTTGTAAAAAAAAACTGTCAATTCGATTTTTTCAAAATGTTATTGAATGTTGACAACAATATTTTTTGAAAGATAAAAGTAGTTTAAAGCCAATATCTCAAATTTTTGAAAAGATATTTGTGTCGAAAGTCAATTTTTACCAAGTTTTATTAATTTTTTTTTTAGGTTTTTATTTTTTGTAAAAAAACTGTCAATTTGATTTTTCTCACAATTTGTCCTAATGTTTAAAATAATATTTCTTATAAGATAAAATAAGTTTGAAGCCTTAATCTCAACTTTTTGAAAAGATATTTGAGTCCAAATTCAATTTTTACCAACTTTGAGTAATGTTTTTTTTTAAGTTTTTATTTTTTATAAAAAAACTGTCAATTAAATTTTTCTCAAAATTTTATCAGATGACAAAAACATCATTATTCGTTGCACAAAATTGTTTTGGAGATGAAATCATATTTTAGTCGTAAAATGTTCGAGGTGACAAATTTTTTTTTTCAGTTTTTTTGATTTATAAAAAAATCTAACGGTTTTTTTTCCAAAAATATAATTGTTTTGTATCACGTTACAATATATAATATAAAATTTAATTCAAGTCTCTAGCGTCTTTGGTTCATGAGATATTTAGGGTTAACCAAAATTTTCACCTTATTTTTAAGCTATGGTAAAAAAACCACCCACGCAATTTTCTTGAGAGCCCTTTCTGCATCTTTCTGCCTTATTATCTGTATAACAAAATTTATTTGAAGTCGATATCTCTTCTGGTTCTTGAGCTATGGACGACGAAAAAAACGTCGCGAACGTACGGACGTACGGACATACGGACATACGGACGTACGTACACACGCACGCACAGACATCTTTCTAAAAATCTTTTATTTCGACTCTAGGGACCTTGAAACGTCGAGAAATGTCAAAATTTTCAATTTGACAAATCGGACCCATTACAATAACTTCCTATGGGAAGTTAAAAATCTAAAGTTTCTTATATCTGTTTTAAAAAATTTTCTCCCCACTTTATATATGTATGTATGTACATATGTACATATTTAAATAAACAAAAAGAAATCAAAACAAAACTTATAAATACAATTTATAAACATGCTCCATGACAAGATGCTTCGCACGAGCATTAAATAAATATGAATTTATAAACTATTTAATATATTAAATAAACAAAGGTTAAGTGTCACACTTCTCAAATTAATATGTAAGTCACTCCATGTCACATACATATACCAACGAGCTCTCTCACATAAAATAAAAAATTATTTCTCTGATTGATTAATGGGCTTTATTTTAAACTTATTCATCCTTCCTGATTGGCTTTAAATGGTATATAATATTATGTTTTATAATTATAGCAAGAATTTCCCATTGGCCATTAGCTATCTTGTTCATTGATTGTTTAGTCTTGTCTTTAAGTTAAATAACAGACAAAAGTCAATGGCTATTTCCTGCTTGAATATAATTTATTGTCTTTTTGTATTTTGTGAACATAATTTACAAGACTGCATTAAAAAAATGTTGGTTTTGTTTATCTTAAGAGAAAAATAGATGTAAATATGTAAATTAGTGTTGACATAAACGTGAGTTCGATTTAAGTTTTCAAAATAAACGCGCCAAAAAACATGAAATTTTGACAAGAAGTTTAAGTTTAACACAAATTATTACAGAATCCGGCAAATGAGTTAACTTTTTCTTTTACCAAATCCGACGAAAGAATGTTTAACGAATGTCAGTAACATACCCTGCACTACCGACATTTTGTTTAACTTATCTTCGATCCCAAACCTTTCGCACTCCATACAATTTCTATCTCCGAGTATTATCTATTTTTCGCGCCAATTTCGAGACGAATCTGAAGTGAATTTAAAGTTAAATCTTTATAAAAGGTCGATTATTTAGCTATTATCTTTTTGGCAACACTGGTTTAAACAGCTGACGCACGTTTCGTGTTTTGTTTCACTGTCAAACATCTTCAGTTTGGTCTATAATTTAATCATGAATCGTCTTACAAACGAACAACGCTTGCGAATCATTGAATTTTATTATCAAAATGCTTGCTCTGTTAAGAAAGTTCATCGCGCGCTTTTTACTGACCAATTGTGTTCAGCGACGAAGCTTATTTTTGGCTCAATGGGTACGTAAATAAGCAGAATTGTCGTTTTTGGAGCGAATATCAGCCAGAAGTATTGCAAGAGCTTCCAATGCATCCACAAAAAGTCACAGTTTGCTGCGGTTTATGGGCTGGTGGCATCATTGGACCGTACTTCTTCAAAGATGATGCGAATCGTAACGTAACTGTGAATGGTGAGCGCTACCGTGAGATGATATCCAACTTTTTTTTTTGCTCAAAATGCAAGAGTTTGACTTGAATGACAGGTGGTTTCAACAAGACAGTGCCACATGCCACACAGCACGCGTAACAAAGGACTTATTGAGAGGCGAGTTCGGTAAACATTTTATTTCACGTTCGAGACCGGTCAATTGGCCGCCTAGATAGTGCGGTTTAACGTATTTAGACTATTTTTTGTGGGGCTATGTTAAAGCTCATGTCTATACAGACAAGCCCGCTTCAATTGGCGCATTGGAAGAAAACATTGAAGCATTTATTCGTGAGATACCGGCCGAAATGTTGGAAAGAGTATGCTAAAATTGGACTAAGCGGATGGACCATTTGAGGCGCAGTCAAGGTCAACATTTCCATGAAATAATCTTCAAACATTAAATTATATGGACCTTACTATCGACTCAAATAAATATTTCATGCAGTTTTCTGAATTGTATGTGTTTTTTTTTTGAACAACTTTCCTATAGCTTTTAAAAAATCGCTCTTTGTAAAGGGTGTCCCAAAATTAACGCAAGATTTGAATTAAATAGAAAACGCCGTTTTTAGTCTTTTGATAGTTATATTTTTATTGACTCGTAAAGTACATAGGATAGGGTTATGTATGGAATAACACATCGGACAAATGGCCTCCACGGCTTTGCATGCACATGCGCACTCTTTTGTTGAAATTTTCCATGACCATTCTGCATAAATGTGGCTGAATTTCGTTGATGCAGCGTTGAATCTCCTCCTTTAATGCACGGGTGGTTGTGGGCTTGTTGACATAGACTTGTGATTTCAAATAACCCCATAAAAAGAAGTCTAATGGTGTTAAATCACACGATCTAGAAGGCCAATTTTGATCACCGAAACGAGAGAGTACACGACCTGGAAATGTCTCATGCAGTAATTGAATTGTTTCACGGGCTGTATGACATGTGGCACCGTCTTGTTGAAACCACATATTGGACACATCAATATCATCCAATTTTGGCAGAAAGACCTGTGTAATCATGTCGCGATATCGAGCACCAGTAACAGTCACTGCTTGACCAGCATCATTTTCAAAAAAATATGGCCCAATTATGCCTCCAGCCCAAAATCCACACCATACAGTCACGCGTTGTGGATGCATTTGTTTTTCGACAATCACATGTGGGTTTTCCGAACCCCAAATGCGGCAATTTTGGCGATTGACAAAGCCATCAAGATGAAAATGTGCTTCATCGCTTAGGATGATTTTGCTCGAAAAATCAGCCGCCAAGCTTTCACTATTTTTGAAATATTCTTTAATAATGAAGACACGTTGTTCTATCGTGTAACGCTTTATTTTTAATAACCCTATACTGTTAGCTGTCAAATTGCTTTTTTCAGGGTTGCCAACACTTCACTGCACAAATGGCGGCAAATTCAAATCTTGCGTTAATTTTGGGACACCCTTTATAAAAACCATTGGTAAAATTTGTTGGCCACTTACGTAGAACGGTAGTTTTTCTATACAAAGATGATAGCCAACAGCATTTGAATTAGGATTTTGTTGAGTAATTTTGTATTGTTGGATGAGATTTTATATTTTTGATGATTGTATTTGAACTATTATATGCAATTAAATATGTATGTATTTTATTCTTATACAATAATAGGTACATACATATTTTAAAAATTTGATCACATTAAGAAATTCAAATTTTCAAAGTCATAGAAAGTTGATTTTTGTTTGTCAATAAATAGATTTGTTGATAATAGTGCGGTTGAAAGGCGGGTTCCAAAGATATTGAAAATCTTATAATATAAAACTTTTTGGTGGATCTCTAACTTTTTTTACAAATGTAAAAAGATAATAAACATAACTATTACCTTCTGCCTCAAGGAAACTTTAACTAGGACATTTTTTAAAGATAGTAAATTTTTGAAATGGGTTGGTAAACTTCTAAACTGCGTTTGGGTCTTTATTTTGAGAAAACTTCTAGATTGTGTATAAATTGTATGCCTTTGTCTTAGTCGTAAGACATCTAAATTCTAGCAAATTCTATTTTTTCCTGCCAGAGCAAACTTTTTAGCTTTGGATTAATTTGTATATAGAAAATGCGTTGTAAAAATAACGTTTTACTCCTTTTTTTGATAAAAACTAATAAAAATACCATAAAACTCCAACTATATTATTTTTGAAAGCCAGAATTCGGTTCTTTAATCCAAAATTTAAATTGAATCATTAATGTGGGGAGAGAACGGTAACTTTGGCGCCAAAAATTGATAGTAAATTTAAGTAGAGAGTTTAAATAACACATTTTTTTTACTATAGGAGGGGGTTCCATCTCTCCCCGTTTAGGAAGTTTAAAAAAAAAATGACTTCAATTGAAAAACCAAAATCCAATAAAGTACTATACGAATTTAGAAAGCCAGAAGTCCGTTCAGTAATCCAAAATTTAAGTTATATTATTTATGTCAATAGATTTTGAAAAATTCGTATGCAAACTCAAAATTACAACAAATAAAAATAAAAATGTAAGTTGAGGAGACCCATGTTTTTGAAATTTTTCAAATTAAATTTTAAATTGGCTTTAAATATTTAATATTCCTATTAACTGTTCATCGATCTATTTAAATCTAAAGAAGGTGGAATTAAAATCAATCAAAAGCGGTTTGCTGTCAAAAACAACTGCTCGCACACAACTGAAATCTTTCTTTACACACAATTTAGAATTTAAAACGATTTTCAAAAGCTCTTTTCTGAGAGAAAGGGCAAAGATTTAGAATCCTTTAATAAGAGATCGACAATTTGATATTAAGTTGCCTTTAAATTCCTGAAATTCGGCTTCAATTCCATCTTATTTTTTTGACACACGTAAATAGTGTAAGGCTTTCATAAAGTATTTTTTTCTTTCAAAATTGATTTTCTATTAAATACAAACGATTTGAAGATCTTATAAAATTAAAATATGTATCTACTTTTTGAAGTGAATTTGCTTTGGATGCTCTAGAACTGAGATTTAAGCACGAATTTGAAGAATAAGCATAAATATCCCAAAAACAGCAAAAGTGACACTTTCGTTAATCTATTTGCTAATTGAAAAAACATTATGAACGTTTCATATCTATTAATTTAATATAAAAGCTAAAGCATTAAATCTCGCGAGAACTGGAGTGAAAAGAGATTCTGCAAAGTGTAATTTGTGATTATTTGGTTACCTTAATTTGATATCTTTATTTAATTTTTAAAGAAATTATTAACTTAAATGCACCTATTTCTTTAAAATCAAGAAACAAACATTTTTCTTTCTACAATTTTAAAGTTTTGTTGACTTCTTTATGATCAAAATATTTTCAAAAAGTTCACGCAAAACAGTTATTTTTTTAGAATTTGTCTTCTAGCATCAGCTCCAATCTACTAGTAAGCAGTCTGATTGCAATAGTAATAAATAATAATAGACTCCCGAAAATTTAGTCCGAACAAAATACCTACGTAAAAAAACAGATAATTCTTCATATGAGATTCTGTTTTATTTTCCTACGAAAAAAAATCAAATTTTCATTTTCTGGGTTTCTGCATCTATATTTTTGTAGCGTTCTTCGCATCTACGAGGATATAAATGCCAACAAGAAAAGAATATATTATTTTTGAAAAAAAAACTATGTTGTAGGTAACACAATTTCTAACATTTCTGCGTGAAATGCACCAAAAATCCTCTAAGCTATTGTATTTTAGCTCTTAAATATGACATATTTAAAAAAACTGTTGGAATCTTGGAATGCTTTCATATGGAGGGAGTCGTCCAAATTAAGTACTCGTAGTTAGTCCTTGCTGGATAACAGTCTTCTTAAATAATCTAATAACTAAAGTTGTCACTTTAGCCCTTGAAATATGTAAATTTAAGGTAAATGAATAACATAATTTTATTTAAATTTCCTCAGCCTCCTTTAAAGAACACTAAATGAGCTCCAAAACTCATCTTTATGTTAAGTGTCTATCCCTCCCCCTTGTTTAAATGTCTGGATCCGGCATTGGAGGACATACCGAAGAGCCGAAAACATCCAAATCGGTCTTTGGAAAATTTCATGGTCGCGGTTGATATATTTTTCCATGAATAGCATGTTTTACATACAATTTTAAGAAAATAAACATCTATTAAATAATCTAAAAAAAAACTAACTGAAACCTCTTATTGGAAAACCATTGAAACGGATGTAATGAAGAATTATAGCAGGTGCTAACACGAATTCATATATGCATATATCACCACAGAAACAATTATTTTAATTTTCAATCTAATATTATATCAACATAATTATATTATATAAAGACAGGTAAATTTATTCATATATTGTATATGTAGTGTGTGAGAAGTTATGAAAATTGAAATATTTCAAGATCATGAAATAAATATTTACACAAAAGCGTCATATCAAGCGAAACATTTAAGATTTATACATTTGCGGTTAATCGTCACTCTTCAGACCATAAAATTTAAATACAATGACGGCGAAAGAGTGAAATATTCACATGGCAATGCGATTACAAATAGACAAAGGCATCATACATATTTAATTTTGCAAACAAAACTTCAAACATCAACTCAATCAGCCTATTGAATAAAGTATCATAATTCCATTATTTGTTTAACTTCAATTATTATATTTATCTTAATGTACAATTTAATTATGAGCAATGATAATAATTTTGTGTAGTAGCATACCTTTTTGCAGTTTATTTATTCGTAATTCGCAAAGACACATTTTGAGTTCCGCTTCTGTATCATTTATTTCCCAGAAGCAAACATAAGCTCAAATCAGGATGTGCCTCATGGCTGTACGCTTATAAAAAGAAATATTTAATTGTTAAAAGACAAATATTATAGTCGTCAATGGAAACTGAAATTGGAAACTTTATTGCAACTCATTAGGTCAAGTAATTATTAGTATTTACTATAATGTGAATAGTTAACGTACGTATGTAATGTATATGTGTATCTTTAGATACTGTAGTGTACAGTACATCCAATAGATTTAACAGCATCAGACAAAATTAGGTGCAAATAATATTCTTCATCGTCAACTTTTTAAGATGTTTAGCAATCTGTACCCACAACAATCTTAGTTTTATTTTGTTTTTAGTTTTTGTCTAAAGGTGCACACAAATCAAAGGTGAAGAAGATTGTTTCCAGAAGAACTGAAGAAGCTAGACATATCACTCGCTATGCTCTTCGTCGTCAGCTAAGTATCTGCAAAGTATGGTGCCGACAGTGATTAGGTAATCTGTACAATTTTGCTAATAACTTAACTACCCACTGTAGTTATGGGGTGACCATCCTATAAAATAAAAAGTTTGAATAATTTTAAAACATAAACCCAATTATCATCATAAAATATACATGTAGCTTTTTCTGGCAGCAGCTCACTCTTTTATTAACATTTTCTATGATCGTCTCGCGGAAATGTGGCCAAAATGTTCCATTTTCAACTGCCACAAACTTTCAGCTGTCACGTTGTTAATTTCTTTTCCTTTGGCAGATATCATAATGGAACAGCCTTTATAAATATTTTGTATTCCCTTGTAAATTTTCCCACGCGTTTTTTTTACTAGCGACATATAGAAACTTTATATAGTATCCGTTGGACTGTCATGCCAGTGGTCTTGGGTTCAATCCAGTGTTGCCAGAAAATATTTACTGAAATCGGGAGATTTCCACATTAGAAATCGGTGTAAATCGGGTTAATTTGTTTAACCCTCCAACTCTAAATAATAAATATTTCCCTTGTTATATTAAATGTACAGTCTTTTATGGGGCATTGGCTTACAAGAAACTTAATTATTTAGTGCTTATAGCACCTAGCTAGCTTAGAAATGAAAAAAGTAATATGTACATATGTAAGCTAACAAATACTCCAAGGATTCAAGTTTCTTATAAACCAACGGCTTAGGTACATAAGTATCTTAATTTGTATTATTTTTAAATATATTTATTTTGCTTGAATTTTTTTTACAAATCATCAGACACTTTTAAGTTAAAACAATTGCAATCTTTGAACTTCAGGTAATCCTTAGAAAGTAATATTCCTTGTAAAGTTTACATCTAGCATATTTCTTATTTTCGTCTTATTCAAATTTATTTGCGAAAAAGTTCTCTCCACGATAGCGGATGAATTCGGTAACGATAATACCGATGAAATAAATCGAGCCATCAATGGAAAAGCTAAAGTTTGATTGCACTTTTTGATTGAGCACACAACCTTCCAAAATATTTCTATTTTAGTATTTTCAATTCCCTCAGATAATAAATTTTCAAAATCAAGATTTCGTATTTCCCTATATTCCAAATCAATTCTCTGGATATCTTTGGAAGGAATAATATTATCAAACAAGTTAAAAAGATTACTTAATGAATCAATTTGTTTATTTACGGTCTTTTTAGGTTCCAATAAGGTCAAAGCTTTAAACAATTTATTATTAAAATCAAATCTTTTGAATATTAATTTGTTCGCATAGTTCGACGTAGAAACTTATATACAGTTATTTTTAAATCGTTCGACTTCACAACTTGCAATAAGATTTTTTTCCAATTGTAAATTAACGTCGCTGCCGAGATATAAATTATCATTACTTATTATATTGTATGGACATTTGAAATTAATATTTTCAATAGCAGTTGCCCTTAAATAAGCCGGCTTAATGATACAATCTAAAATTGCTAGTACTAAAGTTTTAATTTCACTGTATAGCTTGTGAATCTGTGGCTCTTCGCTTTGAAAAAGTCGGTTCAATTTATTAACTTGAGGAAGAGCAAAGCTTAAGAATTTTAGATACAATTCATTTAAAGGATCTTGTAGATACATTAAAATTACTTTATCACTTTCGAGATTATCTACAATTCGCTTCAAAGGCGAAGTATATCCTTAGGGGTTCATACAATTCTAATATTCTGGAAACAACGCATTCCAATGATAACCAACGAGTCTGCGACGGATGGAGAAGTTTATATGGCTTGTATTCCAATAATTTTAGAATATCTTGATATTTTGCCACCCTTTTTAGACTATTTTGAATATAGTTGTAAATATCCCGACACATTGTTTCAATAATTGGAGGAAATTTTAAGCAGGCTTAAGATGCACAGAGGGCAAATGAATGGCAGACACATTTAAAAACTACTAGAATTGGGCAGTCACCCTTTAGCAAAGAAGCAAACGAATTTTTACTGCGAGTCATATTATTTGCTCCATCCGCCGCAAACCCAATTAATTGTTTTTTATAATCAATATTCTTTTCAATAAAGTTGGTTATAATTGTGGAATGAAATGTTTTTGCATCCGCAGCAATAACTTTCGAGAGATCAAAACAAAAATCATAAATCTTAAAATTAATACATATTCTTACCACCGAGCTTAAAATTTTTGTTGCTGATAAGTGATAAGTCAGTTGATAATTAATAAATTAATAAAAAAGTACTCAAATTTTTAGTACAACTATAAATTATGTAAATTTCAGAGATTAAAATACTTTTTTATATAAAACATCGAAAATCGGGGAAAAGTGTCATAATAAGATCAAAAATCGGTGTATCGTAAATAGGTCTAAAAATCGGGAGAATTACGATAAATCGGTGTTTTTGGCAACACTGGTTCAATCCCTGTCTGTGCCATCTAAAGTTTTTTTTTCTCGTGTGCTGCCGTGTGCGGGGAATTGACAAATTCTCCAAGAGTCATGAAAAAAGCTTTCTCAAAATAGCCGTCCGGAATCGTCTTAAAACTGTAAGTCTCCTCCATCCCTGACAACAATACTCGCACACAGGAATGGTTGGGAGTTGTAAGTCACTAGGCAATAATTCTCAAAGGACTGTTGCGCCACCTAATGTATTTATTATGTAGGAACTATATGGCAAGTTATGCATTCGTAAGAACTCGAGATTTCAATCAAACATGACATTACGGTATTAGAGAAGCCGAAAAAAGTGGGTCCTCCGATTCCGTCCGTCTAGCTGTCCTAGCCCCTACAGCCTCAAGCATTGGGTCGATTGACTTCAAATTTGGAAATTAAGGTTTTGACCCGAAAACTCGATTTTTCACAAAAACGAACCGATAATATTTTTTTTAATTTTCTCTATATTTTTTTCTTAATTTCTTAATTTGGCTTGTTTCAATAAAAAAATATGTTTGTATTGCTCCAGAAGGGCACCTACCCTTTTAGAACCGTTATTTTGTTATTAAGTTTTCTCAAGAACTAATGAACTGATTTTAATAATTTTTCTGCACGAGCTCTTATATTTTCTTAATAAATCAAAAACTTCATTGTTTTTATTTTTATTTTTAAAAAAATATTAAACATTTAAAAATGGGTCATAATTTCTTTACGAAAGTGAAATATATAACGTATATTAATAAGCTGTACATAACTGCGTACCAAAACAATTTTTAAACTCAAATTGAAAAATTTAAGATAAAATATAAAAAAATAATTTAAAAAAAAAGTTTTTTTTGAGGAATCGAATGGCGTTTAAGTACCTTTTTTCAAGGTACGTTTTCAAATCTTAAAATAAATTTTAAATAGACTCTGTGGATGTATGAGCAACTTCGTACGTCCCAGCAGTGCATTTTATTTTCTTGTTGCATTCGGAATCAAAATATATTTACTTCCCACAGGAAGTTGGTGTGTTGTATAGTTATTGCATTGTATCCCTCGAATCTAAATCAAAGAGATGCCTGTGTTCGTTCGTACTTTCGAAGAAAAATTATATTAGCTCCAAAAATAATGTTTTTACCGTCTGATAAAATGTTTAGAAAATGGAAATGACAGTTTTGTATAAAAACTAAAAACCTGAAAAATACTACTAAAAGGCGGTAAAATTTGATTTTCTGATCGAATATCTTTTACAACAATTTAAGATTTTGGCTTCAAACTAATTTTATCTCATGAAAAACATTTGGCTTCAATATAATTTTATCTCACGAAAAAAACATTTTTTTAAACAATTGTTACAGTTTTTAGCCTTTTTTTTAATATATGCATGTTTTGTATCCTCAGATTGAAGCAAAATAATGTATCTCATAATACTTTTACTGTTCTTCTTAACAACTTCTTTTAAAAAAAATTAAAATTTTCAGATATCACTTTTTAACATTTCGAAAAACCACGTATATAAGGCTTCTTGAGGCTATCTGAATTTATGAAGTAGCTTTTTTCAATAAAATCCGTGATGGTTTTCCAAATCTATAATCCTTATCTTTAATATAATTTAGTTGAAATATTTACATTAATTCGTAAAATATTCGAAAAAAATTCAAAAATTATTAGATTTCACCTGTCTTAAAAAAAAAATAAAGAGAAAGATTTGTCCTTTCTTAAAATCACCATACAATCTAATGTTAAGAGATATTTTGAGTTTTATCTTAGGCTTAAAAAATCCGTGTTTAGTTTTTTTAAGCATTTTTAAAGGGGCATATTTTAAAAACCTAATGCGATTAAAGGCTTGATTCGAATGTACGACATCTTAATCTTTTAAATAAGTATTGTTTTGTTTGTTCCTCAGAAAAATGTCGTGTAAGGCTTATATCATTGCGATACATGTGTAACTTCTAAGTTCAGGGTGGAATGTCATGGAGTACATGGAATACTTTATAATAATTTAAATAAAAAACAAAACACATTTTTTCTAAACACGCAAAGATAACACGGGGCGTATAAGTATCTACGTTATATTTGATTGAAGAATGAAACCTCCAACTTATAGATTACATTCATTTAATAATTTGAACTTAAATATATTGCAATAATTTCATCACCAATCATCTGCTGCAATAAATTGACTCCAACCTTTTCTGACTCAATATTTTCATTCACTTAAAATGTTTGCACTCTTTGCATTCTTTAAAGTATTTATATGTAATGTTTTAAGCACATTACTTAAACAATAAACAAAAAGTAATATTTAAAAAAAACTTCATTCGGCTAAAATGGCGACACTTATTGAAAGACCAGTTTCAACCGAAACTGTTCATCGCGTTCTTCGGAAGAATGATTTTAACGGCAGAGTTGCTCGGAAAAAACCTCTTATTTCCAAAAATTAATAAACGAAAACGTCTTGAGTTCGCTAAAAAGCACCTCAACAAACCCCAAAGTTTCTGGAACGATGTTTTGTTCTCGGACGAGACCAAAATTAACTTATTTGGGTCTGACGGAAAGCAAATTGTTTGGAAAGCTCAATACTCAGTTCAAGACAAAGAATTTGCGTGCCACTGTTAAGCAAAGGGGAGGTAATGTTGTGTTATGGGGGTCAATGGCGGCAAATGGGACTGGGAACTTTGAATTTATTCACACAATCATAAACAAGTGGAAATTTTTGGACGTTCTTAAAAGAAATATGGGTCAGTCTGCAGAAAAACTGAATTTATCAGCAACCTTTCACTTCCAACAAGATAACGATTCAAAACACACATCGTTTGTTGTGAAGGAATGGTTGCTGTATAATGCCAGAAAACAGCCCACCTCAGTCACCGGACCTCAATCCCATCGAGCATTTGTGGGAAAAAATAAAGCGAAGGTTGCACAATTGCAACCTAACCAACAAAAGTCAATTGAAAGCGAAGATCACGGAATTTTGGGAAAATATACCCCCGTCTTTTACTAAAAAATTGTTGAATCAATGCCCCGGCGATAATAAGATGTGATTACGGCTAAAGGTGGCCCTACAAAATATTAAAATTTAAATTTGACTACTAATTAACATTTTTGTATGCTTTGAATTCCAAGTGTACGCTTAATTTTGTGCCATGTATTTGATGATTTTTTAGTTTTTTAATTTTTATTATTTTTTGTTAATTGTTTTTGTTGTTTTTCCTCTTGTTTATTTAACATAAAATATTAAAAAAAAAGAAAATTGACAACAAAATACCAAAAACATAACATTTGAATAATTTAAAACAGCAAAACAGTTTTTTTTTTTGCTGGTGTACGCTCAATTTTGAGAGTAACTGTATGTATGTACATAGTCTCAAATGATTGCAATCATTTCATAATAATTTGGGTAAAAATTATTGCAATCTTTTTAGGGTCAAATGATTACAAAACAAAACTCCCCTAATTACAAAAATATGTGTCCATGACGTTTTACTTTTGGTCTTCTGCTTGGCAGACGCATTTTAAGCTTATGCATTTTTTAACTTTAAACTACGATAACTTTTTTCCTATAATATATGTATAACCATCAGAAAACTTCCCTTGATTACAAAAATGAATTTCCAAGACTTTTTGGTTGCAGCATTCTGCTTGCCAGACGCATTTTAATAATTTTTCGAAAGAATTTTCAAATTCAAAACCCTCATAACTTTTTTTTTCTATGATATACTCGTAATAATCAAAAGAATGCTACGCCAAAAATCAGAAAAAAATATCTTGATTACAAAAATGAGTTTCCAAGATGTTTACTTTCAGCCTTCTGCTTGTCAGATGCATTTTAAGCTTTTCAAATGTATTTTTCAATTTAAAACCATCATAACATTTTTTTTCCTATATCAGAACACTTCTCTTAACTAGAATGTGCATCTTAGACGATCTTAGGGTACCCTAACTTAATGACTGATTCGACATCAAATAGTAATGAGCCGAGGATAATTGCAAACATGTTTGCAAACTACTTCAAAGATGCTTTTGTAGATTATAATACTATAGTTTTCCTAACACATCTACCATTGTTTTAAATGTCCCCCACTTAAATTCTATCAATTTCGTTATAAGTATCCTACAACTTTGAAACGAAATAATGATCTACCGACCTATTACTAAACTATCTGTGATACCTAAACTGTTTGAGTCTATCGTATGTAGCGTCCTTTCTTTTTACTGTAGTTCAATTATCTGTGATAACCAGCATGGTTTTGTTAAAAAGCGTCCAACTGTTACTAATCTGTTTCACTTTACGTCCTTTTGTTTAGACGTGTTTGAAAAACGTGAACAAGTAGATTGTATCTTTACTGATCTTAGCAAGGCCTTTGATAAATTGTGTCATAAGACATTACTTTTAAAACTAGCACAGCAAGGTTTTAACGACTATTTCATAAACTGGATCTCCTCATATTTGAAAGATAGACGTTATAGTGTTAAATTTCGTAATGAGTGTACAAAAATGAATTTCCAAGACTTTTTGGTTGCAGCATTCTGCTTGCCAGACGCATTTTAATAATTTTTCGAAAGAATTTTCAAATTCAAAACCCTCATAACTTTTTTTTTCTATGATATACTCGTAATAATCAAAAGAATGCTACGCCAAAAATCAGAAAAAAATATCTTGATTACAAAAATGTGTTTCCAAGATGTTTACTTTCAGCCTTCTGCTTGTCAGATGCATTTTAAGCTTTTCAAATGTATTTTTCAATTTAAAACCATCATAACATTTTTTTTCCTATATCAGAACACTTCTCTTAACTAGAATGTGCATCTTAGACGATCTTAGGGTACCCTAACTTAATGACTGATTCGACATCAAATAGTAATGAGCCGAGGATAATTGCAAACATGTTTGCAAACTACTTCAAAGATGCTTTTGTAGATTATAATACTATTAGTTTTCCTAACACATCTACCATTGTTTTAAATGTCCCCCACTTAAATTCTATCAATTTCGTTATAAGTATCCTACAACTTTGAAACGAAATAATGATCTACCGACCTATTACTAAACTATCTGTGATACCTAAACTGTTTGAGTCTATCGTATGTAGCGTCCTTTCTTTTTACTGTAGTTCAATTATCTGTGATAACCAGCATGGTTTTGTTAAAAAGCGTCCAACTGTTACTAATCTGTTTCACTTTACGTCCTTTTGTTTAGACGTGTTTGAAAAACGTGAACAAGTAGATTGTATCTTTACTGATCTTAGCAAGGCCTTTGATAAATTGTGTCATAAGACATTACTTTTAAAACTAGCACAGCAAGGTTTTAACGACTATTTCATAAACTGGATCTCCTCATATTTGAAAGATAGACGTTATAGTGTTAAATTTCGTAATGAGTGTACAAGTTCATTTGTTGTGAATTCTGGTGTCCCCCAGGGTAGCCATCTTGGTCCTATTCTTTTTTTTTATAAATGACTTGGTTTCGATCATACAAAATTCGTTTGTCCTACATCTGACTGTCTTCTCTTGCAAGAAGACTTAATATTATTCAGGAAATGGTGCAATAATAATCGTCTTGTTTTAAATGTTGACAAATCTAAAACCATGAGTTTTACACGCAAAAAAGTTCCAATCATTTTTAATTACATGTTTGATTCTTGTCCTTTAAGTATTAAGTATTTTCTGACTTGAGTGTTGTTATAGATTCCAAACTGACATTTGATGAACATATTAACTTCATAGTTAAAAAAGCAAATAGAGTTCTGGGTTTCATTAAGAAATTTGGTCGTGATTTCCGTGATCAATGTTTTAAAATTACTTTTTGTTTAATTTCTGAGACCAGTCCTGGAATATGCCTGCACAGAATGGTCACCTTACTACGCCGCCGTACAGGTCACAAGACGCGAAGCCATTCAGAACAGATTTTTGCGTTTTTGTTTACGATCTCTTTAGTGGTTTCATGATATTCATATATTACCACCTTACTCACAAGGACTTTCTTTCATAAACCTTCCTTCTTTGACAAATCATAGGAAGTATTTGCAACTTAGTTTTATTGTTGGAATAATAAATGAACACATTTTATTACCATCAGTTCTTGGTAGTTTAAACTTTAGTTTTAGTCGCTCAAGTACAAGACTCCAGAAACCATTGAATACTAATTTTAGTAGATCAAACTGTGGTGTACACAGCCCCTTAAATCAATTAATTGAAATCTATAATAAATTTCACTCTTGTATTATTTCACCAAATGATAATATAAAAAATTTAAAATGCAAATTAATGTTTTTCAACAGCCTAGTTTAAGTTTTACATTAAAAGTATGTATTATATTTATAAGAATTGTTAACGTTCGTATTCAACGAATTATAATAATAATATCTCAAGGGATGCATCTTTAATTTTAACGAAACAAATAGATACAAAAATCTCATTGCATCATCAAATTAAATAAAAATCAAACATTTCATTTGAAAATTTGTTTTATAGAAAAAATCATTCATCAGATTCTTTAGATGAAAAATTCAAAGTCATGTCTTCACTTTCAGTGTCTTCATTTTCTTTTTCATTTTCACAGACATTTTTAATGGTTTCTGGGGCCGCAAATCAATTAAACCATTTCAGTTTTCCAAAGTTATCATCGATCCATCTAAATGTCCAAAACATTGAGGAACGGGAGTTAATGGACGTTTAATTTAAATATGTCTTTCATAGCAATTTTAAATGAATTCTGTGATGCTATAAAAAGTATCCTTCCTATCAAATTCCTTACCATTTTTATTTGTCGATTTTTTATACATGCAACTGTCTTGTGACCTTGTATTCTGAAGCAAAATTTAGAATTTTGTTTTCAAATCTCTTGGGATCGACTTTGAACTCATTTATAAATGTGTTGCGTTTCCAACATCTTCACATTGATCAAAAACTTTTCGGTGGGCTGAGATGTACATTTAACAGTGCAGATGTTAAAAGTCTATAATCTGCTGACGTGTTGACGAAAAAGGATTACTGACTTTTTCTATTTCTGTGGTTACTTTCTTCAAGTCTTCAGATTTTTTTTAATCTGTCCACTTTTTAGATCATGTCACACATTTTTGTAATCGGGAGATTTTTTTCTGATTTTTGATGTATCATTATTTTGGTTGGATATCAAAATGTTATCAGGGTTTTAAATTGAAAAATGTAGTTTTAAAAACTTTAAATGTGCCTGGCAAGCAGATGGCTGAAAGTAAAATGCCTTGGGTACACTTTTTTGTAATCAGGGGATTTTTATTTATCACTCATGCCCACTTTCGAAAGCTTACACCCGACCACGGTTAAAAAAAACCTGCCAGATGGTTGAATGTGATATAATGGTGCGTATATCTACACATTTACATCAAGGAATTTTGGTTATCACTCCACTCCCAAAATTTGCTGCTGGCTCTTAGACTATTATGTTTAAAAATATTATACCTTCTCTCAAGCTTTTAGCTCTAGCGCGTATTTTCGTTTTTGAATTTAATGTTAATGGTTACATTTTCACTTTGCAAAATTCAACTGTAGAAAATACCAATATTTTCAAAGAGGGGCTTAACACATTCTCAATTATTCCGTAACTTTAATTGAAAAAAAGATAAATTAGACTTATGGGGGAGAGTACGATAACTTTGGCGACAAAGTTTAATGACGGATTTGTATAGAACAGTTAAAAACAAGCATTTTTTACTATGGGAGGGGGGGTCTACCTCCCCCCGTTTAGGCGGTAGAGGCAGTTTAAAAAAATATGTACATTAAATGGAAAAAAATAATTAAAAAATAACGGTAATACTTACAATTAAGTATTATACCTTTTTTTAAAGCCAACACTTTTGTCTATTAGCTTGTTTTTAAATCAAGTCAAAACTATGCATAGTTTTTGAAAAAAATAGTTTTAAAGTCAAAATTTGTGCAAAAAAAGTTTAAAAAAAAGGTTTAAAGTGTAATTTTTCAAAACTTTCAGATTATCTACTGTTTTTTTTTTTAGAATTCATTGCTCTTATTTGTTTTTGATCAAAAACTGAAAACTAAATGACTTTATGTCTTCTAGTTCTTGCGAAAATTGAAAGTTACCAAAAAAAAATATTTTAATTAAATTACTTTTTCCTTGCTAACGTAGTCTTATTTTGATAGTAATAATCGAATATGGATTAAGATACACCTAGGGTAAATTAATTTTTCTTAAATCCAGCTTATTTAAATGCAAAAGAAACTTTGCATGCACCCCACCCACCGCACCTTGCACCCTCCCCACCTTGCACGCACTCCAACTTGCACCCACCCCAAATCCTATAGTGTTCCCAAGCAGGGGGGTTGCAGGGGGGCAGCATGCCCCCCCCCCCCCTTACAGATCCCACTGTTGCACACACCCAAACTCGCGCACACCTTACTGTTGCATACACCCAAACACGCATTACGCATACGCAAATACCATTATTACTATCAAAATAAGACCACTTAAGCAAAAAAAAAGAATTAAATTAAAATAGTAGTTGTGGTTATTTTCAATTTTCTCAAAAACTAAAAGACATAAAATCATCTAGTTTTCAGTTTTTGATCAAAAACAAATAAGAGCAATAAACTCTGAAATAAAAACAATGGTAGATAATCTTGAAGTATTGAAAAAGTTACACTTTAAACCTTTTTTAATTTTTTTTACTCAAATTTTGAGTTTAAAATTAAATTTTTATTTTCAATTTTCTCAAAAACTAAAAGACATAAAATCATCTAGTTTTCAGTATTTGATCAAAAACAAATAAGAGCAATAAATTCTGAAATAAAAACAATGGTAGATAATCTTGAAGTATTGAAAAAGTTACACTTTAAACCTTTTTTTAACTTTTTTTACTCAAATTTTGAGTTTAAAATTAAATTTTTATTTTCAATTTTCTCAAAAACTAAAAGACATAAAATCATCTAGTTTTCAGTTTTTGATCAAAAACAAATAAGAGCAATAAATTCTGAAATAAAAACAGTGGTAGATAATCTTGAAGTATTGAAAAAGTTACACTTTAAACCTTTTTTTAACTTTTTTTACTCAAATTTTGAGTTTAAAATTAAATTTTTCGAAAACTACGCATAGTTTTGACTTGATTTAAAAACTGGCTAATAGAACAGAATGTTGGCTTTAAAAAAATGTATACAACTTAATTGTAAGTATCACCGTTATTTTTTAATTATTTTTTTCCATTTTAAATAATAACTTTTTTAAATTGCCCCTCCCGCCTAAACGGGGGGAGATAGACCCCCCCTCCCATAGTAAAAAATGCCTGTATTAAGACCCTCTACCAAAAACCGTTATTATATCTTGGCGCCAAAGTTATCGTACTCGTGCCGACTTATGTATGTACCCCGTTTGTAGTAGCCAAGTTGGTTGAGGTCTTCACCCACCTGTGTGCGCCACCTGAGTCGCGGTCTTCCTCTACTGCGCCGTCCTTCGGGATTGGATTCGAAGACCTTCCGGGCTGAAGCGTTGATGTCCATTCGCTCTACATGACCTAGCCATCTTAGCCGTTGGACTTTAATTCTGTTAACTAGGTCATTGTCGCTGTACAGCCCGTTAGGTTATAGTGGCTGTCCAAGATGGAAACGGACACACTTAGGCCAGTTTAATGGCCCATTGTGATACCACATGAATCTTGAGGTTACTTCCTAAGCTCAATGGAACCAGTTTGAGTCTCTTACGAAACGTGAGAGGCTGATTATGCCGATATGATTTAAATCGTTTAGATCGTTAAAGAAGAATTCTCCTAGGTAATTCTTGCGTTTTCGAGCCAGAGCAGGGCATTTGCAGAGAAGATGAAGAATTGTTTCTTCCTCTTCCTCCTCCATACAGCTTCTGCAGAAATCATTTGAGAATACGCCTAATCTCGTGGCGTGCTTTCCTATTAGACAGTGTCCGGTTATGACACCTATTATCGAGCTTATATGCGATCTGCTTAGAGAGAGCAAGCACCTTGAACGTTTTAAATCCAGTGTTGGCCAGATGTTTTTTGTGACTTGACACGTGGTGATGTTGTTCCACCTGGTGCCTGCCCTCCTCACAGCGTCTTGCGTTAGCAAAAGTTTACAAGTAGCGATTGGTATGCCAGTACGTGCCAAACGTGGTAGGATGGGCTGTACTGTACCGTTCCTGGCGAGTTCATCTGCCTTACAGTTTCCTGGAATGTCTCTATGGCCCGGCACCCAGCAAAGGTGAATATTAAACTGTTGTGCCATCTCCATTAGAGATGATCGACAGTTATGGACTGTTATAGAGTTTGTAGAGACAGAATCCAGAGATTTGATAGCGGCCTGACTATCTGAGAAAATACGGATATCAGATGTTGATATCACGTTTTCTTTAAGCCAGGACAAGACTTCTTTTATCGCCAAAAGTTCCGCCTGGAACACGCTACAATGATTGGGAAGGCGGAATGAGAGACTTAATTTCAGTCGTTCAGAGTACACACCTCCACCAACCCCTTCTTTTGTTTTTGACCCATCTGTATAGAAATGTATCGACTCATCTTCCAGGAATGTCCTATCCTCCCAAAAAGATCTGGGAGGTATAGAAATCTGGAAATTTCTGTCGAATTGCAGTTGGGGGATGGTGTAGTCTGTGTGCTTTGGAATTGATTCTAAATAACTAAGAATTACGGAGTGGCCAATGTTGTTGTTAGTCCACTGCGACGAAGCTTTGAGGCGAATAGCAGAGCTTGCAGCTATTTGTTTGCTAAAAATGTCAAGAGGTGTTAGGTAGAGTAAGGTGTCCAGTGCCGAAGATGGGGTCTTGCGAAGCGATCCGCTTATACATAGGCAAGCTGAACGTTGGACTTTATTTAATTTGAAACGGATACACTTAGGCCAGTTTAATGGCCCATTGTGAAGCCCGTACAGTTCGTCGTTATATCTTCTCCTCCATTCTCCATCTATGCGTACGGGACCAAAAATCACCCGAAGAATTTTTCTCTCGAAGCATCCTAAGACGGTCTCATCTTTCTTTGACAGGATCCAGGCCTCAGCGCCATACATGAGAACTGGGATAATGGGTGTCTTATAGATGACGAATTTAGATGCTCGGAAGACTTTACTACTCAATTGCCTTCTAAGTCCAGAGAAGCAGCGAATTGCAGGAGTTATTCTTCGTTTGATTTCAGCGCTGGTGTCGTTGTCTGTGTTTATAGCGGTGCCTAGGTAGACAAAGTCCTTAACTACCTCAAAGTTATAGCTGTCCATGGTGACGTTTTGTCCAAGACGTCGTTGTTGAATGTCCTTTTTTGATGACAGCATATACTTGGTCTTGCCCTCATTGACCACTAAACCCATCTTCTTCGCTTCCATCGCAATGCTCAAAAACGCTCCACTGACATCACGCTTTGATCTTCCAATTATGTCAATATCATCTGCGTATCCGAGTAATTGGATGGACCTTTGGAAGATTGTGCCTCTAGTGTTGACGGTTGAGTTTTGCACAATTCTTTCCAGAACGATGTTGAAGTGGTCGCATGACAGTGCATCGCCTTGTCTAAAGCCTTTTTTGACATCAAATGCATCGGTGAGATCTTTTCCGACCTTGATAGAGCAGCGTGCATTCGCCATCGTCATTCTGCACAAACGGATAAGTTTGACAGGGATGCCAAAACTAGACATTGCTCTGTAGAGCTCTTCCCTATAGATGCTGTCATACGCGGCTTTAAAATCGATAAAGAGATGGTGGGTATCGATTTGAAGTTCCTGGGTTTTTTCCAAGATCTGCCGTAGTGTGAATATTTGGTCGATAGTGGACTTTCCTGGTCTCAAGCCACACTGATAAGGACCTATCAGGTTGTTGACGAATGGCTTCCGACGTTCACATAATACGGCAGAAAGGATCTTATATGCAATATTAAGGAGACTGATCCCTCTGTAGTTGGCGCAATTTAAAGGGTCTCCATTTTTTAGTAACGGGCAAACTATGCTGAGATTCCACTCATCTGGCATGCTTTCTTCCGACCATATTTTGCAGATGAGACCCTACCAGACTCTACCAAGTCATCGCCTGCTGCTTTAAATAGTTCGGCAGCGATGCCGTCAGCTCCAGCAGCTTTGTTTGACTTCAGTTTAGATATAGATATCTTCACTTTGTCTAGGTCGGGTAGGCGGAATTGTTGATCTGCGTCGCCTATGTTGAGTGGTTCTATCTCCCTTACAGCGGGATTCGGTTCGTCATCGCCGTTATATAATTTGGAGAAGTGGTCTTTCCATATTCTCAACATAGACTGCGGTTCTACTACGATGTTCCCCTGATCGTCCTTACAGGTTTTGGTTTGTGGCTGGTACCCTTGGGAGGTTTTTTTTACCTTTTGGTAAAATTTACGAACCTCATTCCTGTTGTGACATCCTATCTCCTCGATCGCGCGCTTCTCATGCGCTCTTTTTTTCAATCTCAGAAGCCGGTGTTCCTCTCTCCTCTTCTGCTCGTAAGGCTCGCGAGCAGCTCTGGTCCTCCTGTGCAGCGCCGTTTTGTATGCCTGTTGTTTTGCTGCGTACGCTTACCGGCATTCGTCGTCAAACCAGGGGTTTCGCTGTGGTGGCCGTGTGAAAGTGACAGTTGATTGATCAGGAGATTTCCATGTCCCCTTGTGGATATTGAGATGTGTGAACTGCGTACTAGCTACCAGAACGTCTCGCCCCGCAGCGAAATCGATCAGCCTGAATCCGTTGTCGGAGGTGGTGTCCTCACACTGTTGTTGTTGTGGCACTTTTGGCAAAGAAAAATCATGGAATTATCGGTGGTCATGTATAAACTTTACTCCTATGGTTTTTGAATATAATTAAATGTTTGCTTCTTTATGCGCATTTTTAAAATTTGAGAATTTTCTTTATTTTCCTTCAACTGTCCAAATGTCTAACAGAGGTAAAAGAATAATTTAAGCAAACTAAATTCATTGTGTAATCAAGTTTTTGTCACAGAGAACCTAACAAGGTTGCTTAGATTTTACATTACCGAAAGTTAAAATAGTAGTTACAGTGTTTTGTCAACAGGTAACATTTTCTTTAAAATAATCAAACTTCTGTCATTTTTAGTAGCTGCATAGCTTTTAGTAATAACGATGTGCCACAACTACGGACGTTTGTTTTTCTTTCGCTTTGGACAAATGGTATGCAGTTTACGAATTTCGTATTGAATCATAAGAACTGAGGAATTAATTTTGTCCACCGATACATAGTATTCATTTTTTATACAGTCCTGTGGAACTAGGGTATCACCCAACAAACTTCTCCATCTACCCATTTTTGCCGTCTCTGCCTCAATACTTACATAAGCCCCATTGACATCACGCTGAGTTCTTCCGATTATAGCAATGTCATCAGCATATGCTAGTAATTGGACAAACTTTTGAAAGATAGTGCCTCTAGTGTTGACGTGGGAGTTTTGCACTATTTTTTCAAGGACGATGTTAAAGAATGACAGCGCATGACAGCGCATCACCTTGTCCAAAGCCTTTTTTGACATCGAAAAGTTCGGTTAAGTTGGTTCCAACCTTTATGGAGCAGCACGAATTCTCCATAGTCATCTTGCACAAACGGACGAGTCTGGCAGGGATGCCAAAACTAGACATCGCTTTATACAATTCTTCCCTGTAGATGCCGTCATATGCGGCCTTGAAATCGATTAATAGATGGTGGGTGTCGATTTGATGTTCTTGGGTTTTATTTTCAGGATCTGCCGTATTGATCGACTGTGGATTTTCCTGGTCTAAAACCACTCGTATACGGACCTATCAGGTTATTGACAATGGGCTTTCGATGTTCACTTATTACGACAAAGAAGATTTTGTAAGCGATGGTAAGTAGACCGCCATAATTGGTGAAAAAAAATAAATAATAATGAACGCCCACTTAAGTGATTTTGAAAACATTAGTCTTAAATTCTTGAGCAATGAAAGGGATGGACAGAGTTTTGTAAGGCATTCCACATTCGAGTAGTATGGCTGAGGAACGATTATCTATCCTTGACAATACGACCGAAGTTGGACACGGTCAACATAGACGTCCACTGAGGGTGCCTACGTATCTATTAAAATGATTTTTTATGGTTTGCCCTGTTAGGGAATAAATTTTTATTATTTTTTTATATGCAACAAATCTCTTATCAATTATCATACTCTTTTATAAAAAAAATATTTTCGTATAAAATTATGAATATTAGAATGATTATGCATTATGAATAATTGTATTAAAATGTGTTTTGTTTAACTATGCTTCATTAGTATAATCGTAATCAAAAATTTTAATTAGTCAAACTCAGCATATTTTAACATAATTATTTTAATCACCTTATTTTATTTTTTAGGTACGTCAAATCAAAAATCAAATCCAAATAGTATTAATAGAAGAGATTATTAAGTTTGATAATGTTCGCATAATGTATAGCATGAAAAGTATTTTAATATTGATATGTTGAATACAAAAAAAGAACAAAATATGTTCATCATAATATTATTATGCAATGTGCATAATTTGCAAAAATTCATAAACTGTTTCTATTCAGCGATTGGCTGAATCAGTCAACTGATAATTTTAATTTAAAAAGAGAAACCCAAACCCAATTTCTTACATCAGATAAGATCAAACCGAAGACCATCTGCAGCTCGCTCCCTCCAATTCCAGCTTCTTATTAGTTGGTGACAGCTCCTCAGTCCAGCTGTTGATTTGATGACACATTTTGGTTAAATTACTTACAAAATCTAACTCACTTTAAGGAAAACTGTTGGATACGAATGTGTGAAAAATATTATTAAAATTTTCGGAAAACACATTTTACAAAAATAAGGTAATATTTTGTTCTGGGAAATAAGACCCAAACCCCCTCTTTTGGTGCTGGTTGACATAAGGTGTCAGAAACTAAAAATGGCTGCTCAAGTGACCTTGATTTTCAAAACTATTTACAAATGTCATTAACACTTGAATTAAAAACAAAATGGCAATACTTGGATCCACCAATTTTTTAAACGCTAGCATATTCCTAAGTCTTGTGACTATCTGCCAATTATACCAACATTAAATTCTGAGGAAAAAAACATTTGAAACGAAATTTACTTCTTGATGAGACAAATATAATAATTGTAGGTAATTTTCCCAAAATCAAGGAGGAGGTAATTATATCAGGTAAAATTAAAACTCACTTCCATTATTTTGTTCAGCATATCTATCTTACCTTCAAGTCAAAATTAAAAGAATAAAATATGGTAACCGTATTTATAATTTTCATCTAATTTGCTATAGGACTCAAGTAGATAACTTATAAGACTGATGCAGCCTCCTGTATTCGACCCCCCTAATGAACATACCTTACAGTACAGTATCTATGGTATACAATTGTATATTAATGCGGTGTTACTAGTATAATGTAAACGTATATGTGCGATGGTTATTATCAAACTGTCTTCGTGATGATGATCCATTCGTTTGGAACTTAGATGGTTTGAAAACGTTTTAACTTCCATGACGATGGCGCACTTTAGTATAAGCATCATCACAATAGAGTTTGAACTTTTACACGTTTTATATAAATATTGCTGAGAGAGAACTATTGGCTATCATTCATATAGTGAACTTGCGTCAGATAACTTTGCCAAGTGGAACAAGCTCCACTGAGTTGTTTTGTCTTGTCTTGTCTTGTCTTAGCCATCATCGGAACCTAAACTACTATCTATAGTTACGATATTTCAAAAACAACAACAGCACAAAAAATTAATATCTGTGAAAATATGGTAAGTTCGTTGAATTTTTAAAAAAGTAAATAAATATTAAGCAACCATGCACCTACTTTGTGCTTCTGCTGCTGCAACGAAAGTGATTTATGAAGTAATTTTAAACCTTCACAACAAACTAACCGGCATTTGAAAGTCGGCTTGTGGGAGTTAAAAAGTGAGGAAAGAATTTTGTGCACGATTATATTGCAGGAGTATCTCTTTTAAGTACTCAAATGAAAAAACCTATAGTTAAAGAAGAAATCATTAAAAGAAATTCTAATAAGTGCGCGGAAGAATGGCCCATCGACCGTACAACCGACCGACGGAAAGACGTGGCGGACGAGACTGAACATCACGGACACACGAAATAAACGTGACAACATCGTGCAATTTAAGAGATTACCTTCATATTTCAAATATACTCGTATGTAGGATTTTCTTAGAAGAAAAAAGCTTTGAAATTATATTTAAGTTTGAATTAAGATAATGATGATATTATTATTCAAGCGGAACTCAACTAAGCTTCAAGTACATTTCAAGCCACGGTTAATTGGAATACCTGATGATTCAAAAATAGTGACTTGATGAGAATCATTATTGTATTTATATATGATGGATACTTAATTGTTATTAAAAAAATGTATCTTGTTCTTAAAGTTGCAACCTTTGTTATTTTGTTTTCTTTCAATTTCTAACAATTTTGATGTTTTTTCTTCCAGTTATTCGTTGTATTTGTAGCAGTTCTACTGGGACTATGTCACGGTGATGTTTCACATCTAGACACTGATCTTCGAGATGATGGTTACCATTATAAACAGCCTTCACAGCCGTTCCCATCACCATCAGACGGCAATGGAATGGCAGCTGATGAGCAGCAGCAACCTCCCGTCAAGCCAAAGCCTATGCGACCTCGACCGATGCCTTCAAGGCCTACTCAAATAACACCGGAATATCTACCTCCAGATGCGAATCAGCCAAAACCACAACCATCACCCAAAGCACAGCCACAACCACAACCATCACCCCAGCCACAGCCACAATCTCCCCAACCTGAAGAACCTGAAACCCAGCCACCATACGAATACGGTCCCCCACCAACTGCACCTAAGCCACAGCCCAGCCTCCCACCTGCTTCATCACCAGAAAGTCCAAAAGTCGAATATGGTCCACCACCATCGGCCCCACCGGCTCCATCACCACGACCCACACCAGCCCAAACACCCCAACCAGAGCCAATGAGAGAATATCTGCCACCCAGCGAAAATGAAGTTAATCCAGAACCCTCAGGTCCAGCATCGCAAGCACCGGAGCCAACAGCTCCCGAACAGCCTCCTCAGTCAACATACCTGTCCGAACCCACCATTTCCCAACCAGATACCCCTGGGCCTACATATCCAGAGCCCCAATCAACTTACCAATCGCCTCAGCCAACATATCCCGGCCCTGAAACTAGCAACGTCGAACCACAATCAACATATCGTTCGCCTCAACCCTCATATCCAGCTCCAAGTGCACCCTCACAACCAGAGCCCGAGCCCGAACCGGCTCATGATTTGGGACCCGACGGCTATAAATATAAGGTACCCTCCAAGACGTTTAAATACTAATAATCATTCATCAAAACGTAGCTTGAATTTTGTTTCTTATTCTTAATCTTAAGTTTAAACTAGAAATGTGTATCAAATGCCAAATACAAAATATATAAAAATCTACTTAAATCAATTAAATTACATAAATACCCATAATAATACCAATGCTGTATAAAATTGTTATATAAATGACAACTTTGTTGGTTCTGTTTTGATGTCAGAGTGCACCTGATACAAGCCCATCAATAGCACTCTCATTGCAAATTTCTTTAAAGGTAATCTTAAATGTCATGAGTTCAAGTCCATTTGTGAAAATAAAATTGAGAATTAATTTATTCCCTTTGAGACGTGCACGCCAAGGAGTTGTACAACTTTGATCTCACGACATAAAAATTGTCAGAACTACGTGTTGACAGGTACCCTTCATCTTAAAACGGTAGTACGAGTATGTGATATTTTTATTAAAATTAGGAACATAAATTTTAGATATTTTCATAATCACATTTTCACATAAATTCTTCAAGGCGTTATTCAGTTGTCATTTTTGTTATTTACAAAACATTATTGGTTTCAATTTTGCTATGGTAAAATGTCCAACAACTCTTTGGGGTCTTAATAGCAGAGGCTGGTGTTAAGTTAAGACACAACAAAATTGAAGAAGCTCTGACTACTTCAATTCATAACTCTATCCATTATAGGTATTGCCTCATTGCCATTTCTTTCCAAATCCCGAGGTTTTTATGAATCTATAACTTGCCCACCTTTGTACAATCCCAAGTACATTATAATGCATCTTCCAAGTCCCGTATAATCTTAAGTTAAGAGAACATAGCGTGCGGAGCTACATAACTTCTTAATGTTTTTTTTTTTAATAAATTTTGTTTCCATACAAAAAGTCATGAACCATTGTCATATTTGTATGCAGAGTTACCTATGGTAAAGTACCAGTCGCGTTGTGTAGATTTTATTGCTTAATGCAGAGAGATGTTTCTTCATCGAGAAACGGACGACTGCGCGACATCGTGAGGCTTGACGCCAGATCAAATATTAAGCAATGCAATGTAATCGTTCACACAATTATCTTTATCCAGCTACAACTTATAACTTGGTATTTGGTATCGAGTAAGATACTGTAGATAAATATGTATGTTTGTACACCTTGTCAAGAAGCCATCACAGAAAAAGAAATTTATTTACCGTCATTAGCAGAGAAGCTATAAAATACCTATGTTAGCATTAAGGCATTTATTAAATACAGGTAATAATATTTGCACCTTTGTTTTTAATGCTGATGAAAAACTAAATTCTTGCGCATTTGGTCATACCAATAATAAGGTAAGTGAATAAAATATCTTTACTTTTGATTATGCATCTTTAAATTTACAGGTAATTTGCTATTTTTCTCTAACAGTGGTAATAGTTCGTTTTAAACATTTTTTATAAATAAAAATTGTCTTCTAGTTTAATAATTTAAAACTTATTTTATATCAAATGTATGGGGTTAGCCAGAACGGTTTCTTCATAGAAATCCTTATAGAAGGTATAAGGATTTATACCTCTGCAAAACAAAATAAGTTCCATAACGCTTTAACAACGTTGCAAAATATGGGAAACTTATATTTATTGCACGGTGCCAACAGACGCGAGTGTGGCTGCTTCGCCATCAAGCTCAGCAGCTCAAAAATTCTATTGCGCAAAATTCTTAAGGGCTAAACATTTAACTGTAGGAAATTTTCTTAATATTTAGCAATTTAATAGTAAAATGTTTAAAATTGTCATTTGGTGAACTTATTAAAAAAAATGGACTTTGATGCAACCCACATTGATAACTGCTCATCCCGTCTATCGATTTGTCTTGCTCAAGACTTTAACAAATTACTCATATACCAATATTTTGTCTGAGATAAATAATTTGAAGTCAAAATCTTCCTTTGTTCTCTTAATACTTGAGTCGAAAACCATTTCTTGACAGTTTTTTGTTGTTTTTGTAGGTTTTCGTGTGTTGTAAAAAAAATTTCAGTTGAATTTTTCTTAAATCTAAATAAAAAATTAACAACACAATTTTGCATTTTATGAAATTCTTGACAGTTTTTTGTTGTTTTTGTAGGTTTTCGTGTGTTGTAAAAAAAATGTCAGTTGAATTTTTCTTAAATCTAAACAAAAAATTAACAACACAATTTTGCATTTTATGAAATAGTTTGATTTAAAAATCTATTTTTGTTAACGAGATTTTTAGTCGAAACCCAATTTTTCCCATTTTAAGAAGTATTTTTTGAAAGTTTTTATTT
Source organism: Eupeodes latifasciatus (assembly GCA_920104205.1). Lineage (NCBI taxonomy): Eukaryota > Metazoa > Arthropoda > Insecta > Diptera > Syrphidae > Eupeodes > Eupeodes latifasciatus. The sequence continues at coordinate 117,199,340 of OV049926.1, forward strand.
CTTATATAATAAAATACAGATTGGTTATTTCTAAGACTATTATCTTATGTTAACGAAAAAATTAAGCATAGAATTAAATTATTCTGAAGTCAGTACCTTCATTTAATCACAAGGTATCGAGAAGCGAACATCAATTTTTACCAATTTTGAGTACTATTTTTTTGTAAATTTTAATTCTTATAAAAAAAACTGACTGTTGGATTTTTTTTATAAAATTTACAGAATATCGAAAACAACATTTTCTATAACATGAAACTAGTTTGAAGCCAATATCTTGGAAAGATAGTTGAGGCGAAAATCAGTTTAATACCATGTTTATTTATACATATATTTTTATATTTTGTAAGAAAACTGTCTATTTGATCTTTCCCAAAATTTAACTGAACGATAAAAACTATATTTTGTATAAGATGAAATCAGTTTGAAGTCAAAATCTTAAATTTTTAAAAACAGACACAAATCGAAAATTGATTTTTAACAACTTTTAGTAATTTTTTTAAGTTTTTATTGTCAAAAACGTTATTCTTCGTTGCATACAATTATGTTAGAGATAAAATCATTTTTTGTTCGAAAAAAATTCGAGGAGACAATTATTTTTTTAGTTTTTTTGATTTATAAAAAAAACCGGTAATTAATTGACCCAATTTTTTTTTTTTAAATTGTACGCTCTATGCTCTAGATAAATAGCAAGCTGTAATCCTTGCCTTAAACAGTTCAACCGTAATAATCGCGCTGCAATGACTGCTCATCAGTCGTACTTTCAAGTACAGAGATTCGTTCTTTAGCCGTACTACGCGAATGTGGAATTTCTTACCACACTCTGTCCTTGCCAGAAATTCAAAAGCAATGTGCAACGACACCTCGTTTTAACCCCACTCTTCCTTTCATAGTGCTCACTCTGTGCCTTTGCATAATAAGGGTAGTAATATAAGGGTAGTTATAAGATGTGCTGAACTAAATTATTTAATAGTGCAAGTTTTAAGTTTCTTAAATTATTAGCTCAGAAGTTGAAAAGTCGTCGAAAACCGGCTAATTTTCCTCCCGTGGGAATAGTGCCAGAGCTTTGATATTTTAAAACATATTCACAAGTTGGTATTTATATAAAATTCAACAAACTATAAAACCCCGTGCCAATAGAATTTTAGGTTAAGTTCCTAACTTAAATAAGATTTATAAAATGGCAAATTTTACTGACTTTTCACCTGAAATTCGAATAGTAATTTTTTACCACTTGACTATTTAATGTGACAAGCTTGTTTAAATGTTTCAAGTATCAAATAATCTTCAAAATATCATCGGAAGAAAGCATGTCCCAATACTGAATTAAAAGCCTGTCTGAGTCGAAGGCGAAATTTCTAACGAGAGTGTGAAGAGCATCACATAGAATGGAATGTAAAACGTGTACATGTTTTTTAAATAAAAACAAAAAAATGCTAAACGTTTCCTTTAGTTCCTTAGCAATTCCTTACAAATTTTTAACAATAACATTTTTATTACTAATTTGGAATACATTTTGTGGAATGAATAATAACACTGGTCGACAAAGTTTTTCTACTGGCATTGAAATTGCACTTTTCCAAAGGGTTTTGGAGGCCTTAATTTAAATCCGACTTTAAAATTAATGTATCACATCAGGTTTTTCAGATATAACTTTTTAAAATGCGAAAAAATACGTATATTCGGCTTTTTGAGGCTGTCTAAATTTATTAAGTAGCTTTTTTTCAATAAAATCCGTGAATGTTTTCCAAATCTAAAATCCCTTTATTCAATATTCAATTGAAATATTTATATTATTTCATATAATATTCGAAAAAAACTTCAAAATTTGTTAGATATCACATGTCTTACAAAAAACTAAAAGAAACGCTTAACCACTTTTGCTAAAATAGTTTTCAACAGAAAAAGGCAAAACGGTTTGAAAGTAAGTTTAGTTCTTGTAACGAATCTGTTGTCTAAATAATTCAATTATTGCAAGTTTTTGAAATATATTAAAAAATGTAAAAATTATGTTGAAAACGGGTATTTTTAAAACTTGAGCAAATAGTTAAAATATGAGTTTAGATTCGAAATCAGCACTAAAAATTTAGTCCAAAACGTAATTTACAAAACTATTAAAGTATCAAATTCAAGTTTTTTTCGAGACTTCATATAGATTCAAATAAAGACTCAGAACTAATGCGAATTTCCAGAAACTAAGTAAGATACTAAAATCCTTTGAATTGTATCCAAAAGAGAAAGGTTTGTACTTTTCAAAATCATCATACAATTATTGTTAAGAGATATTTTGAGTTTGAAGTTAGGCTTAAAAAAACCCGTTTTTGATTGTTTTTAGCATTTTTAAACGGGCATATTTTAAAAACCTGATGTGATTGAAAAATTTAAAGGTTAGATTCGAATTTAGGACATCTTAATCCTTTCAAAAAGTATTCTTTTGTTTGGGCAACAGAAAAAAAACGTAATTTTGTCAACCAGTGATAATTGATTAAGGTCGCACTACATCGGTACTATAACCAATTAACAAATCTCAGCATTGCGTGCCGAAAGTCTTTCAAATAAGAATACCGTACAAACAAAAGTCGAGCTCAGAGCTCAGAGGCACATCGATGCGTTGAACATCACACACAATATCACCTCTGCCGCATTGTAAGATTTCCTGAGCTAGTTGTCGACAACCTGATAAATCCAGATCAGTTCGTCTTAATCCTGCAAAGTAAAATATCGACCGAATGTTCAAATGACAGTTAAGTTAAACGATCAATTATTTTTGACACACCCTGCTCTTACTATTTTATAAGGATACAGAAATTGAGATTACTTTTCTCTCAGTAAAGTGTCTCTTTATCTTCAGCTACGCTGTGAACAGTCTTGTACTTCTCCAAGAGGAAATCTGAGAAATAAATACATTTGGTGGCGCTATAGCTATCATGACCCGCCACCCTTGGATGATAATTTCTTTTTTATATTTGTAGGAATTCTTTAATTCTTTGAAATTCAAAACTTATTTTATTTCGTTAATAGATATGACCCCCTTATATTTAATAATAATATGGAATCAGAAATCCAGCCCTAATCCAATCACGCAACTTTTGACCAATGACTATGCAGGAGGGGGGGTCATATAAGCCATAAAGCTTATACAGTTTGGTTTTATAAGTAAAGATTTCATCTTAAGATTTGTTATAGTAATTTAACGATTTTCACCAAAAAGCGGTTTGCTGTCAAAAACAACTAAAATCTTTGTTTTCACACAATTTAGAATTTGAAAACACTTTATTAATGCTTTAAATTATTTTTATAAGATCTGTTCTCAGAGAAAGAGCAAATATTTAGGTTCTTAGACCGCACCAATTTGATATTAAGTTGCCTTTGAATTCCTGAAACTCGACATCAATTCCATCTAATTTTTTTTACGCACATATGTAAATAGTGTAATGCTTTCTTAAAGTGTTTTTTGATTTTCTATTAAATATAAAAACTTTTAAGATCTTTCAAAATTAAAGAAATCTACTCCACTAGAACCGATATTTAAACACGAATTGAGTGAGTGCCAAACTAAAGTTGCTTCCCAACTTATTTGTTTACCTTAATTTGTTTTAATTTAATTTTTAGAGAAATTATGTACTTATTTCATTAAATTCAAGAACCAAACAAACTTCCCTCTACAATTTTTAAGTTTAGTTCACTCCTTTAAAACCAAAATATTTTCAAAAGGTTAACGCAAAACAGTAATTTTTAAGAATTTGTCTTGAAATAAAAGACTCCCGAAATTTGTATGGCAAACTTGCTCATTGCGTTTTTCGCATCTAAATACCAACACAACAAAAATGGAATATATTATTTTTGGCGAAAACGATATGTTTCAACACAATTTCAAACATTTCTGCATAAAATGCACCAAAAAATATCTAAGCTATTGTATTTTAGCTCTTAAAAAACTGTTCGAATCTTGCTTTCATATGTATGTAGGTGGTCGTCCAAAAAAATAGCTAGACCATATCTTGCTGGGCAACACTGTTCTAAAATAGTCAAATAACTAAATTTGACACTTTATCTCTTGAAATATGTATATGTAAGGTTAAGATAAACATTACGTTTTTTAAATTTTGTTAGCCTGCTCAAAAAATCATCCGCCCTTGGATTTATTTCTTCTTGAAAATCACACTACTAAAAAACACTCTTTGAGTTTAAATTAATACAATTTCAGATACCTTTTGATAGATAGCTGAATTCTTCTCATAGTTGATGAGTCAGAGTCTGTTAGTTGTTTCGAGGTAAGCTTATAAGTTTGACTACGATTTAGTTATAAGACTTGGACAGGGAACTTTCAAATCGGAAGACCAGTGAAGTCCAAAATAGGACAACCGATGGCTAAGTTTCAAAGGAAATACTCTTTTTCAAAAATTTATCTACCCCTATTGGATAACATCTATCATATCTAAAATGAGTCAATAATTGTGGTGGATTTCCTCTTATTGTTCAATTTTATTTGTTTATACGCAGTTTGCGTTCACGCGTTCACTTGCAACCGTTATGACTTTTATGATTCATGGCTCTGTATGCCTTTGGACTAAGAAAACTATTGCAACATGTGTACTTCTTGGCAATTCTCGTTTTAGCATAAAAGAGATCTTAACGATGCATGAAAAACATTTTCCAATATTCTGTAATTTTGTTTTTGCACAACAAAACTTCAGACTTATAAATCTACATAGATTGTGCATTGTACGAGTAAATCGAACATCTAGACATTTTACCACTTTTGTTGGTGTTACTTGTAGATCGGTACTAACCTTTCTACCTAAACAAATCATCATCGCCATGGCAGGTATTTAATTTATTAGGGGGACAAGTCGTATATCATAAAACAAAAAATAGTATAAAACATTTCAAAAAATTGCAAAATACAATCGTGACTAAAGATAATCGTTATTACAACTTCATTGATGTTATTTTTCACACTTTGCTGGTTGCCTTCAAACGGTACTAATTAGGCGAACGGCAGCAAAAAGGTAAATACAATTAATGAACGAGTAGGTAGACAGCAAAGAATTATTCTGGTAGACGACACGACGAAGGCAGAACAGAACCTTGCCATGGAAGTTCATCTAACCTCGGAAGAGAGCAAAGTACTTCAAAAAGTAACATCACTGCGGAACGCGTAGTTCATTTTGTTTTGATTTTTATCTAAACATTATGTCTTAGCGAAAATAAAAAAAACGATAAAAACAAAGCAAAATAACTATCGGAGTGAGTATAAAAAATATATGATTTTTTTTGTTTTAATAAATTCTTTTACAGTTACGTAAGTTATAGTATCTACATATTCCATATGCCTCCCCATTTAAGAAACAGAAAGTCTATGATGTTGATTTTCAATGCCAACGGAAGGTTAGAATCAACGGTGCATTACTGGCTAAATCAAAATGTTTCTCCTCTAACGCAAACGCCAACCAAGAGATGAACATTTATAAGTGGACAAGCTATGTATGTTTTAATTCCACTTTTACTCATAAAGTAGATTAATGACAAGGGCGGATCTAGACGTTTCATCAGGGAGGTGTGGGGGGTGGCGGGTAGTGTGTCACACACTTAACATAAAGTAAGTTTTTGTGCACCTCATACAAGTGTTCTTTAATGTTCTCTAAAATAGGCTGACAAAATTTAAATAACATTATGTGCTTCTTAATCTTACATTTACATATTTCAAGGGCTAAAGTGACAAGTTTTAATATTACATTATTTTGCAACCAAGATTCAAACAGTTTTCTAAATATGCCATATTTAAGAGCTAAACTACAATAGTTAAAAGGGTTTTTGGTGCATGCCACGTATATATTCTGTTCTTGTTGGCATTTCTGTAAAAGCGAAGAACGCTTCAAAAATATAGAACCCAGAAAAAAAGAGAAAGTTTGCCAGAAAAATATGATCTTTTTTATTTTTAATATGACTTAATTTTTGGGAGACTACTATTTCTAACGTTATCAATCTGCTTACTCGTAGATTGGAGCTAATGCTAGAAGACAAGTTCTAAAAAAATTACTCGTTTGTGTGAACCCTTTGAAGTTATTTTGGTCTTAAGCGGAGTCAACAAAACTTAAAAATTGTAAAAAGAAAAATGCTTGGTCCTTGAATTAGTTTAACGAAAGTGTTACTTTTGCTTTTTTTAAAAATAAATAAATTAGGTGGCGCAACAGTCCATGAAGAACCAGGGCCTAGTGACTTACAACTCTCAACCATTCCTGTGTGCGAGTAATGTTGTCAGAGATGGAAGGGACCTACAGTTTATATGCCGAATCCGAACGGCTAATTTGAGAAAGCACTTTTCATGACAAGAATTACTCTTGGAGGATTTGTCAATTTCTCGCAAGAGGAAGTACCCGTGAAAAAAGTTAGGTGGCACAGGCAGGGATTGAACCCAAGACCCCTTGCATGACAGTCTACTACTTACACTACACTTTTGCTGTACTACACTTTTGCTGTTTTTGGGACATTTAAATTTTTGAAATTCGTGTTAAAATCCCAGTTCTAGCAAAAAGCAAATTTACTTCAAAAAGTAAATTTCTTTAATTTTAAGTTTTTGTATTCAATAAAATATATAATAAAATTTAAAAAAATCAATTTTGAAAGAATAAAACACTTTAAAAGCCTTACACTAAGTGCGATTTTTTCGTATTCCATATATGTATAGTACAGTGAGAAATTGCCAAAAGAACGATCCACAGTAGTCCGGTTTTTATATTTGAAAGTTGATACAACTGAATATTTGCCAGAATAATTTATCAAAAAATTCCAAAAAAAAAAAAAGCGAAATTCAGACCAGTGGCCTATTGCAACACCTTACAAATTTGTGAATTACAAACGTTTTTACCACAAATTTGTAAAAAAATCAAGTTTTGTGTTTTGTAAAATTCTGTAGGCTACAAAAATGTAGTTGTGATTCACAAATTATAAAATTGTTAAAAAAATTGATTTTCGGTTGCACGACAAAAAGTTTGTAATTGTAGGTAAATCACAATCAAAAATTTCACTTTATTGTGAATTTCTGTTGCACAATATGAATGAGGTTCACAAATTTGTGTCAGTTTGTGAAAAAAATCTACAGGCGAAAGACCGTGTGTAAATTTATCTACAAATTTGTTATTCATAATTAAGATGTCTTTGCGTAAAAGGCACAGCAGTAGTGACAGCGATGTTCAAATGGTAGACATGTGCATTCAAGAGGACACAAGCGTCCACAGGTTTTTTCTCAAAACCCACCTCTGTCTATCAACTCCTACTCTCACCTCCCCGTGGTGAACATCGGGTGCCTAGTACCTCAACTGGAGATTGGGTTCTAACCCCAGTGGAAAGTTGTTGGGGGCAGCAAACGAGAGAGGGGGGAGAGGTGTTTCCACTAAGGCACCTCTCCTTATCCAGACGGCAGCGGACGAATTCTCGAGATGGAATCAACGGTGGCGTCTACAGTTCCAGTAAGGCTGAACTACTTAGTGAACACCTTATAGGGCTTCTACGACTTATTCGGAGCCCAGGCCTATAAGGAGCGGTTTATCCGGCTCCCCGTCCTTGGAGTTATACTAAGGATCTGGCCCTCCAGGTTGGGGGTTGTGCCGTCAGGGTGACTTCCTGACCACGCAAAAATTTTCTAGTTGCGAAGCACCAACAAGCCTCGGATACGGACGGATTCACTGTTGACAACCCAAGCAAACGAAATAAGGACAACGAACTTCGGATCTGTACGTGGAATGTTAGGTCCCTTAACAGACCACGTGCAGCCGAACAATTAGCGGAAGCCCTAAACTGCTGCAAGGCAGATATTACCGCCATCCAAGAAGTGCGATGGGATGGACCGGGCAAACGCAAACTAAAAGACTGCGATATATACTACGGCGACTGCTACCGAGAACAAAGGCAGCGTCTATTTGGGTGTGGATTTGTTGTTGGAACTAGACTCAGGCAAAAAGTCTTGAGTTTCAACAGTGTGAGCGAGCGCATCACGACAATCCGCATCAAGGCTAAATTCGCCAACATAAGCCTAATATGCGCGCATGCCCCAACAGAGGAGAAAGATGAAGACACCAAAGACATATTCTTCGAGCTCTTGGACAAGACATATGAGCAGTGCCCTGGCTATGACATTAAAATTGTCTTAGGAGACTTTAATGCCAAGCTAGGAAGAGAAGACATCTTTGGTGGCACAATCGGAAGATACAGCCTGCACGACACCACCTCCGACAACGGATTCAGGCTGATCGATTTCGCTGCGGGGCGAGACGTTCTGGTAGCTAGTACGCAGTTCACACATCTCAATATCCACAAGGGGACATGGAAATCTCCTGATCAATCAACCGTCAACCAGATTGACCACATTGCGATCGACGCACGACACTTCTCCAGTATGCAGGATATCCGAACATTCCGAGGGGCCAACATTGACTCGGACCACTACCTCGTTGTAGCCAAGGTACGGCTACGGATATCCCGGTCCAAGCCAAAACAAGGAAGTACTGTGAGAAGTTTCGACGTTAGACGGCTACAATCGCAAGAGACTGCCATGTCCTTTTCCGATCGAGTCTCTAGTAACCTCTTAAGGAGTCCTATGCTGCATGCATTAAGCATTGAAAACCAGTGGCAACATTGCCTTGCAGCCATCAGAGATGCCGCCTCTGAAGTGCTAGGTTTCACACGTCCACAACAGCGAAACCCCTGGTTTGACGACGAATGCCGGCAAGCGCACGCAGCGAAGCAAGAGGCATACAAAACGGCCCTGCACAGAAGGACCAGAGCTGCTCGCGAGCTCTACGAGCAGAGGAGGAGAGAGGAACACCGGCTTCTTAGATGGAAAAAAAGAGAGCACGAGAAGCGCGCGATCGAGGAGATAGAGGGATGTTACAACAGGAATGAGGTTCGTAAATTTTACCAAAAGGTAAAAAAGAACTCCCAAGGGTACCAGCCACGAACCGAAGCCTGTAAAGACGATCAGGGGAACATCGTAGTAGAACCGCAGTCTATGTTGAGAATATGGAAAGACCACTTCTCCAAATTATATAACGGCGATGACGAACCGAATCCCGCTGTAAGGGAGGTAGAACCACTCAACTTAGGCGACGCAGATCAACAATTCCGCCTACCCGACCTAGACGAAGTGAAGATAGCTATATCTAAACTGAAGTCAAACAAAGCTGCTGGAGCTGACGGCATAGCTGCCGAACTATTTAAAGCAGCAGGCGATGACTTGGTAGGGAGCATGCACCAACTCATCTGCAAAATATGGTCGGAAGAAAGCATGCCCGATGAGTGGAATCTCAGCATAGTTTGTCCGATACATAAAAAAGGAGACCCTTTAAATTGCGCCAACTACAGAGGGATCAGTCTCCTTAACATTGCATATAAGATCCTTTCTGCCGTACTATGTGAACGTCTGAAGCCGTTCGTCAACAACCTGATAGGTCCTTATCAGTGTGGCTTCAGACCAGGAAAGTCCACTATCGACCAAATATTCACATTACGGCAGATCTTGGAAAAAACCCAGGAGCTTCAAATCGATACCCACCATCTCTTTATCGATTTTAAAGCCGCGTATGACAGCATCCATAGGGAAGAGCTCTACAGAGCAATGTCTAGTTTTGGCATCCCTGTCAAACTTATCCGTTTGTGCAGAATGACGATGGAGAATGCACGCTGCTCCATCAAGGTCGGAAAAGATCTCACCGATGCATTTGATGTCAAAAAAGGTTTTAGACAAGGCGATGCACTGTCATGCGACTTCTTCAACATCGTTCTGGAAAGAATTGTGCAAAACTCAACCGTCAACACTAGAGGCACAATCTTCCAAAGGTCCATCCAATTACTCGGATACGCAGATGATATTGACATAATTGGAAGATCAAAGCGTGATGTCAGTGGAGCGTTTTTGAGCATTGCGACGGAAGCGAAGAAGATGGGTTTAGTGGTCAATGAGGGCAAGACCAAGTACATGCTGTCATCAAAAAAGGACATTGAACAACGACGTCTTGGACAAAACGTCACCATGGACAGCTATAACTTTGAGGTAGTTAAGGACTTTGTCTACCTAGGCACCGCTATAAACACAGGCAACGACACCAGCGCTGAAATCAAACGAAGAATAACTCTTGCAAATCGCTGCTTCTTTGGACTTAGAAGGCAATTGAGAAGTAAAGTCCTCTCTCGAGCATCTAAAATCACCATCTATAAGACACTCATCATCCCGGTTCTCATTTATGGCGCTGAGGCCTGGACCCTGTCAAAGAAAGATGAGAACGTCTTAGGATGCTTCGAGAGAAAAATTCTTCGGGTGATTTTTGGTCCCGTACGTATAGATGGAGAATGGAGGAGAAGATATAACGACGAACTGTACGGGCTGTACAGCGACACTGACCTAGTTAGCAGAATAAAAGTCCAACGGCTTAGATGGCTGGGTCATGTAGAGCGAATGGACATCAACGCTCCAGCCCGGAAGGTCTTCGAATCCAATCCCGAGGGACGGCGCAGTAGAGGAAGACCGCGACTCAGGTGGCGCACTCAGGTGGGTGAGGACCTCAACCAACTTGGCGTGCGAAACTGGAGACAGCTAGCTAGGGACCGAGCTGGCTGGAGACGCATGTTGGTTGAGGCCCAGGTCCGCCCCGGACTGTAGCGCCACCTTAAGTAAGTAAGTAAGTAGTGACAGCAGTAATTCGGAAGGGGATGTCTTTGTAATAAAAAAAGTTTATCGTCCGCGTCAAAATTATAATTTTGAACATTATTTTAATTTCAATGAACGATTCCGACTGAGTTGTTCTAAAGCAGAAGAAATAATTAATATGATTGGACCCGGAATAAAACACAAAACGGAAAGAAATTGTGCATTAACCCCAAGACAGCAACTTTTAACAACTTTGCATTGGATGGGTAACGGAGAGCAATACCATGGCGTTGGGGATATGCCTGGTGTTCATAAGTCCACAGTATGTAGATGTGTCTCCAAAGCTATCGTTGACCTTTTATATGAGGACGTTGTCAAATGGCCGAATCAGATTCAAGAAATATCTCAAAAATTCTACGCTTTTAAGCACCTTGTTAAAATTTTCTCTCAAATCAAAATTATTTAGGTATGCCACGTATTTGTGCCGGATGCATTGATGGAACGTTAGTTAACATTGATGCACCAAACAATCGATTTCAAAGTTTTAACCAAACAATTTGACATAAAATAAAAACTTCAAGAAGGGGGTTTGTTCGTAGACTACTACATTAACATGTGATGTTGCAGCGAGCTTGAAGCTCGCCTAAATTCTTTATATACCTGAATCGAGTTGAAATGAGCTTGATTCGCCTCGATTCCGGTCGGGGATCGGAGTCGAGTCAAAATTTGTGAAGAAAAACCTGTGTGGAGGAGTTGGTTTTACAGTAATGCGATATGGTCTGTTTATTTGCATGTTTGTGTACAAAAAATATAGTTTTGTTTTAATCAAATTAAAAACACATGGAGTAGGTAGCATATTCTTATATGGTGCTGAACTATTCAGTTTTTCATTGTTTAACACGAATCAAACTATCTCACTTGCACTTCATAAGAAACATCGAAACACCATTTGCTTTTTAGAAAGTGCTGTCAAACTTAATCATTTTTAAATCTTCTTGTGCGGTGGAAACACCAAAAAGATTTATCTAATCTAAACTGAGATAAACCTTTGGTGGAAACATAGCAAAACTTAATTATCTTTTATATTGTTTTCTCTTGCAAAATAAGCCCAGTTAGTCCATTTTCACTAACAAAACTAAATAATATCAACAGTAATAGATTGATTTTTTCCTCAATGGAAAACACACATGATTCCAAATGCACAACTACTCAACGAATTCAGCCATCGAGATACAAATGCAATATCAATCGTACCAACATTTGAGAACGAAATCACATAAGATCCATTCGAGACCCGTATAAATGTCAAAAACCCATCCATAGTAAGATTCTACTTTAACTTTTATCGGTGTTATTCATACTATGGCTATTGTTTTTGTTATTCGTGTAAAATCCTACTATGGATAGATTTTCCAACAAAACACGGGTACTATTACGTGCGTTTTGTTCGCATTCCATATATGTATAGTACAGTGAGAAATTGCCAACAAAACGATCCGCAGTAGTCCGGTTTTTATATTTGAAAGTTGATACAACTGAATATTTGCCAGAATAATTTATCAAAAAAATCCAAAAAAAAATAACGAAATTCAGACCAGGGGTGAAATCGTGTAAGCTGATTTTTGATAGTTGACTATCAAAATCAAGAACATACGTCTGTGTAATGTGAAAGTCGATTTCAAAGTTTTAACCAAACAATTTGACATAAAATAAAAACTTCAAGAAGGGGGTATGTTCGTAGACTACTACATTAACATGTGGTGTTGAAGCGAGCTTGAAGCTCGCCTAAATTCTTTATATACCTGAATCGAGTTGAAATGAGCTTGATTTGCTCGATTCCGGTCGGGGATCGGAAATTTGTGAAGAAAAACTTGTGTGGAGGAGTTGGTTTTACAGATAATGCGTTATGGTATGTTTATTTGGCACGAGTACGATAATTTTGGCGCCAAGAAATAATAACGGTTTTTGGTAGAGGGGCTTAATACAAGCATTTTTTACTATGGGAGGGGGGGTCTATCTCCACCCGTTCAGGCGGTAGGGGCAATTTAAAAAAATTATTATTTAAAATGGAAAAAAATAATTAAAAAATAACGGTGATACTTACAATTAAGTTTTATACATTTTTTAAAGCCAACATTCTGTTTTATTAGCCAGTTTTTAATTCAAGTCAAAACTGTGCGTAGTTTTTGATAAATTTAATTTTAAACTCAAAATTTGAGTAAAAAAAAAGTTAAAAAAAAGGTTTAAAGTGTAATTTTTCAATACTTCAAGATTATCTACCATTGTTTTTATTTCAGAATTTATTGCTCTTATTTGTTTTTGATCAAAAACTGAAAACTAGATGATTTTATGCCTTTAGTTTTTGAGAAAATTAAAAATAACCACAACTACTATTTTAATTTAATTCTTTTTTCTTTGCTTGAGTGGTCTTATTTTGATAGTAACAATGGTAGGTGCGAGTTTGGGTGTATGCAACAGTAATGTGTGTGCGAATTTGGGTGTATGCAACAGTGGGATCTATAACCAACCCCCCTGCTTGGGAACACTATAGGATTTGGGGTGGGTGCAAGTTGGAGTGCGTGCAAGGGGGGGAGGGGACACGGTTCGGTGGGTGCAAGATGGGGTGCATGCAAATTAAAAATAACCACAACTACTATTTTAATTTAATTCTTTTTTTTTTTGCTTGAGTGGTCTTATTTTGATAGTAACAATGGTAGGTGCGAGTTTGGGTGTATGCAACAGTAATGTGTGTGCGAATTTGGGTGTATGCAACAGTGGGATCTGTAAGGGGGGGCATGCTGCCCCACTGCAACCCCCCTGCTTGGGAACACTATAGGATTTGGGGTGGGTGCAAATTGGAGTGCGTGCAAGGTGGGGAGGGGGCACGGTGTGGTGGGTGGGGTGCATGCAAAGTTTCTTTTGCATTTAAATAAGCTGGATTTAAGAAAAATTAATTTACCCTAGGTGTATCTTAATCCATATTCGATTATTACTATCAAAATAAGACTACGTTAATACTTAAGCAAGGAAAAAGTAATTTAATTAAAATATTTTTTTTTGGTAATTTTCAATTTTCTCAAGAACTAGAAGACATCAAGTCATCTAGTTTTCAGTTTTTGATCAAAAACAAATAAGAGCAATGAATTCTAAAAAAAAAAACAGTAAATAATTTGAAAGTTTTGAAAAACTACACTTTAAACCTTTTTTTTAAATTTTTTTTGCATACATTTTTAGTTTAAAACATTTTTTTTCAAAAACTATGCATAGTTTTGACTTGATTTAAAAACAAGCTAATAGACAAAAATGTTGGCTTCAAAAAAAGGTATAATACTTAATTGTAAGTATTACCGTTATTTTTTAATTATTTTTTTTCATTTAATGTACATATTTTTTTGAATTGCCCCTACCGCCTAAACGGGGGGAGATAGACTCCCCGTCCCATAGTAAAAAATGCTTGTTTTTAGCTGTTCTATACAAATCCGTCATTAAACTTTGTCGCCAAAGTTATCGTACTCTCCCCGTTTATTTGCATGTTTGTGTACAAAAAATATAGTTTTGTTTTAATCAAATTTAAAAAAAATGCACATGGAGTAGGTAGCATATTCCTATATGGTGCTGAACTTTTCATTGTTTAACACGAATCAAACTATCTCACTTGCACTTCATAAGAAACATCGAAACACCATTTGAATTTTAGAAAGTGCTGTCAAACTTAATCATTTTTAAATCTTCTTGTGCGATGGAAACACTAAAAGAAACTGAGATAAACCTTTGGTGGAAACATAGCAAAACATAAATATCTTTTCTTTTGTTTTCTCTTGCAAAATAAGCCCAGTTAGTCCATTTTCACTAACAAAACTAAATAATATCAACAGTAATAGATTGGTTTTTTCCTCAATGGAAAACACACATGATTCCAAATGCACAACTACTCAACGAACACAGCCATCGAGATACAAATGCAATACAATCGTTCCAACATTTGAGAACGAAATCACATAAGATCCATTCGAGGCTCGTATAAATGTCAAAAACCTATCCATAGTGAGATTCTACTCTAACTTTTATCGGTGTTATTCATACTATGGATATTGTTTTTGTTATTCGTGTAAAATCCTACTATACTATGGATAGATTTGCCAACAAAACATGGGTATTTGTGTACGTCAAAAAAAAAAGATGGAATTTAAAGGTAACTTAATATCAAATTGGTGATCTCTTATTCAAGGTTACTTCTTAAGAACATGAATATTTGCTCTTTCCCTCATTAAAGATTTTAATAATTGTTCTTGGTCTATAGTCCTCAGTTAAAAGTAGTATTTTTAGCAACAAAGCTTAAAGCAGTAAAATACAAATTGTATTTTCATATATAGGTACAAAATAAATAATTAAAAATATAAGGGGGGTCATATAACTTAACGCAATACGATAAGTTTTGAATTCAATGGAATTCCTTTGAACATTAAAAAGAATAATCTCCCTGGGGGGGGTCATGAGAACTATAGCACCCCAAATGTATTTATTTCTTTGATTTCCTCTTGGAAAAATACATGACTCTTCACAGCGTAGCTAGATACAATTTATGACTCATAAAGAGACACTTTACTGAGAGAAAAGCTACTTCAATTTCTGTATTCTTATACAATTCATTTAAACATTTAATCGTTATTTTACTTTCCAGGATTAAGGCGAACTGATCTGGATTTATTTGTTGTTGACAATTAGGTTCAGGATGTGCCTCTAAGCTCGACTCGCACAGTTTATAGGGTATTCTTGTGCTAATGAAAGACGTTTAAAAATATCAAGCTCTGGCACTACTCCCTTTTTACAGGAGGAAACTTAGCCGTTTTTCGATGACCCTCTAACTTTTGAACCAATAATTTTATAAACTTAAAACTAGCAATTTTTTAAAATCATATTGAGCACATCTTCTTCATTAAGTTTTAATTTGGAGCAGAATTAGTTTATGAAATACAGCACTTCAAAAATCACTAAAACCGTAACTGACTCAGTGAGCGATCATCAAAATTATGAAGCAGTGCCTGAAGATTTAATCTCCAAAATAATTGTATGCACCGGAGAATAACGTTTTTGACATCTGGTAAAATGTTAATAAAAATCGGAATGACAGTTTTTTTTTACAAAAAAGTAGAAACCTAAAAAAAACATTGCTAAAAGTTTGTGAACATTGATTTTCGACTCAAATATCTTTAAAAAATTTAAGATATTGTCTTCAAACTAATTTCATCTTATAGAAAATATTATAGTTTTCGACATTCAGTAAAATGTTTATAAAAATACTTTGCTAAATTTTGTTGTTAACGTAAGATATTATTCTTAGAAAATTCTAATCTGTATTTGTTTATATGTATAAGAACTACAAATTTTCAACAAATGGTACTAAAATTGGTAAAAATTAGTTTTCGACTAAGAATCTCGTTAACAAAAATAGATTTTGAAATCAAACTATTTCATCATATGCAAAATATTGTTGGTTATTTTAAGTTAATCTTTTAGAAAAATTCAACTGACAACTTTTTTTAAAGAACAAAGAAAAAAATATTGACTTCAAATTATTTATCTCACACAAAATATTGTCATAAACATTTTGTTAAAGTTTTAAGCAAGACAAATCGACAAAAGGGATGGGAAGTTATCAGTATGGGCCGCATCCTAACATCTTTTTTTTTTAAATTAAAATTAGCCCTTTTTTCCATATTTATTTCAACAACAAAATTATTTTAAAATCAAACTAGTATAGTTTTGTTTGTTTAAAGGAGAAGATGGTCAAGGTCATGAATGAAATCAAAATAAATCAAACAAAAACAGAATAATGTTACGGCTCCTTAGAAACATAGAAAAGAGTTAAGGTTATTACATTAAGGGTTATTTGTATATAAGTCACATTTTTATATACAAACATATTTGTTTAATAAACAATAAAATACTTAAAAATTTTTGTAATTTAAAAATATGTTAAAGGCTTATATTGCCCTTTAAATATTTTCTTTATTTAGTATACAAATTGCAAGACTTTCAAAGACCATGAACCACCATGTTCTAAGAACGCGTTTTACTTAATATAAATCCTGGTGGTTTGCGGTTCGCTTCACATTTTCCCAAACCGTCTTCATCGCCGGCCGCGTCGACATAGCACCACTTTGATCGTCTTCACTTATTAAAATTTTAAATAACCGTCCAACACGTGTTAATGCAAAGAAAAGCAAACTTACAAAATAAAAACAAAACAAGTTCACAAGAAAAACCCTACTGGTCATAGATGAGTGATTTTTCTTAATTTTTTTTTTCTTAATCGTCGACTAAGAAAACTCTTAGATGTAATGCCTTGAGTTTGATTCTTTGAGTTTAAGTTTGCGTTTGAATCATACAGTACACCAGGTACAACGGAAAAAGTTACGTACGTCTCGCTCAAGAAAAGTGTTGTGTGCAATAATTTTGAAGATTGTAATTTATACAATCATAATATGTGAAATCTATCCGGCTCATTCGTTTAAATTTCGTAATTTCAAAAAACAAAAATTGTACAAAATAATGTAATAAAAGATTAATACGCACAAATTCGATTAAACACTTCAAGATTTAAAAATGAAACGTAATTGTGAGTGTTTGTTTCAATTTATTTATAAGATTAATTTATTTCAACAGTGTATTTAATGTGCGTTTTGATAAATGGTTTAAAGGTTTTAACTTATGATCTATCAAAAAGGCTGTTGAAATTTGTATTTTCAAGCCATTTATGTCCTTCTTTTTTGTTTAAATTCAAATACAAAGTGCTATTTTTAAAAAATAATCATAATTATATCAACTTTCATAGGTACTTGACTTTATTAATTACATATTTAAAGAGAAGTCCCAACCGTCGGTCGTAGGTGTAATTAGAAATCTCTTTAAAATAAAGGAATATGTATGTATATTGTTGCCAACATTATTATTATAAAACCGTTGGTCGAATGTTTGGACTGTAGTTGCGAAAAAAGTTTTTTTTTATGTTTCAAGAATCTATTTTGTAAAATAAACAGTTTTCACCAATTTAAGACTTATAGAATAGGGCAGTTCCTTTTCATTAGTATGAATGAATAAAAGGAATTTTTTGGAAAAATGTCCTTAAAGATGAAGAACTGGAAAAATAGATATTGATTTTTTATCTAATTTCAGTGGAGCTGTTAAGGTGGCAATTCGTTAGTATAGCATCTAATTCTCTCTACTAGGTATTGATTAAATCCATTCACGACACTATTTTTCTTTAACTTATTGTAGAAGTCTAGATTTTCCATTCTTTTTATAGAGTTGACTTCAAGTTCTCAATCTATAATAAATTATTAACATCTTTGCTACTTCGGGAGCCACCTTAGTCCTTGTATTTAAAGCTTAACAAAATAAATACCAATATAAACGTCTTGAGTGAATTGAGAACGGGTTGTTTTAGACTTCTTATAATCCTGTGTAAGACATTAAATTCACCCAGTTTCGATGAATTTTTCAGTTCCCATTTTCACAATTAACTAAGTTTTATCAATTTCCCGCATGTTCTTAAAATGTATTCCGGTCACTGCAGTCTTCACAGCGACACTATAACTCTTCCTGGAGAATAGGGCAGCAACATCTATCTCTTGCTGTGCTGACGTGTAAAAGTAAAATGACTGAGCTTCATTTAATACTATTACTAGCCTTCTACCAAAATTCAGGCAGCACAGATCACACATCCTTTACCTTTAGTTCAATACCAAACTCTTTCTCCCCATGTACAAATATCAACTTCACCTACATTTTCACCATATATAACAACTAATTTTTTACTATATTATCCCTTAAATAGTGTGGTACACACTCAATTCCTTCACTTACAGACCCACTTTTGCCTTCCTTAGTTAGTCTTTAAAGCAGCCTCAAACTCTACTGAACTAAGAGATAAAAAACTATATGAAAACACACCTATTTTCTTATCCTACCTTCACGATAAATCGGAATCGGTTTAATACGAAGGAAAGACGAATACTAGTGGCATGGTCTCTATTGAACAAGAAGGCTTACCCTACCCACTGAGGTACCTAGCCTGATAAAAATTTATGTAAAATATCACAACTTTCTGAATATGTCCCCACAAAAAGTGGCTAATGTACTTGAGGCTTTTGTATAATACATTTATTCCAATCGTATATCGCATTTTCAATGCAGTAGAGCCGTTTAAGGTTTTTAAAGTTTAAGGTCATTAAATTCTTCGTCAACCGATGGAAGTGCTTATAGTACCACGTGATGACTCTCGGACAGGATAGACAATGGATTACTGTCAATAGGACCAAATATTCCACCGATATCCCTTTTTTAGATTCCTTAATACATGCAAAATTTAATACTCCGGGGTGTGTTTAGCCAGGTATGTACGTCGACAAGAGAGTAAAACCCTGAGTTTTCTTATTATACACGTTGGGACAGACCTTCGAGAGTTTCGTGGTGGCTCTGGTTACCTATCATGTGTTAGATATTGATTGTTAAATCAGCACATAGATAGGAAAACTTCTCGACCAAGGAAGGTTGGTGAGTTGTTATATTTTGGAAATTTTGCGAACCAGAAGCCTATTTCACCAAACACTTTTCAATTTGCAACTTCGCAAAATGATAATATCCTACAAAGTAAAGTACAAAATGTTTCATAAAATTTGCAAAGTGAAAAGAATTTTTACTTTTCAATTTGTCAGACTTTATTTGAAAAGTGAAAAGTAAAATTTTGTACATTGAAAAAAATTGGTGAAGCAATATGGTAATGTCAACACATCCAGCTACATGAGAAAAATATTGCGAGGCTATGTCTAAACAATTTTGTGCCCAGCAATTAGTTTTAGACAGAAATTCACTAATGATAATATTCTACACTCGAATACTTCTTTGCTGACGGTTGCTCTGCTTATTGAGCTCCATTCCAAGCCCAATGTATCGTATACAAAAGTAGTTGCAAAGGACTTAGTCACATATTCCTTTGGCCATTAAATTGTAGTTTATTTTTAATTTTAGACAACACAAATTCGGTACTTTTCGTTAGTCGAAAACTATCTTTAGTAGAAAAATCAAGATTCAAAATTCATGTTTTTGGGTAAATTCGTCAAATTAAAAAAAAAAATAGTGTACGCCCTTTGTCTCAACTCATATATTTTGTATTAGTTTTCGACAACTTTACAGAACAGACTCTCATTTGAAAATGGAAATTTCTGTTTGCATATTACTGAAAAACTTTTCAAAATTCCGAATATAATTTGCAAAGTTTATTGTTTTTCACTTTACAGAAAAGACTTTGTACTTTGCAAATTTGAGTTTGGTGAAACGTATGTATATTGCAAATAAGACACTTTTCAATTCAATAATGTCCTCTTTGAAAAATTTGCGTTTGTTGAAACATAACTTGCAAAGTAAAAATGCAAATTTGCAAAGGGAAAAGTATTTGGGAAAACACGGCACAGAACATAGAGTCCTCCGTCGAATTAAACAATAGCATGTAGGTGTCGACTTTAAGACCTTTCCATTCTAAGGAATGCTTTGCTAAATTTTCGTTTCATTTCCCTAAAACATTGTCAATTTTACGGCATTTTCGTTGCCTGATATCAAGATCCATTCTTCTCTGATGAATCATAGTCCACAGCAACAACATTTCTATTGATATGTGGCCACCACTTCACAGAACGGATTTAACATTGCACTCAAAGAGTTGTTTCTGTTTTGGTGGAAAGCGATGTTATGCTGGAACTCAAATTTAATATTCAATATTAATTTTCTGGACCCTTTTGTATAAGATGAAGAACGTTTGAAGTCAATAGCCTTATTTTGTTCTCAAAATACTTTAATCGAAAATCAAATTTTTCCAGTTCTAAGTTGTTTTTTTGCATTGTTTCGATATTTGTAAAAACAATATTTAACCAAATTTTTCTTGAAAAAACTATAAATACATATTAAAAACAATATTCAGATAATTTTGAAATTATCGAATTATCGAGTCAAAAATCAGTTTTAAACAAATTTTACTAGTATTCTTGGAAAGTTTTTTTTTTATAAACAAAAAAAAACTAACAATTGGACCTTAGCCTCAACCAACATGCGTATCTAACCAGTTTCCCTAGCTAGCTGTCTCCAGTTTCTCACGCAAGTTGGTTCAATTCCTATTCCACCTGAGTGCGTGCGCCACCTGAGTCGTGATCTTCCTCTATTGCGCCGTCCTTCGGGATTGGATTCGAAGACCGTCCGGCTGGAGGGTTGATATCCATTCTTCATCCACTCTCCATCTATGCAGACGGGATCAAAAATCACCCGAAGAAATTTTCTCTCGAAGCACCTTAAGACACTCTCATCTTTCTTTGACAGGGTCCAGGCCTAAGCGCCATAAATGAGAACCGGGATGATGAGTGTCTTATAGATGACGAATTTAGATGCTTGGAGGACTTTACTACTCAATTGCCTTCTACGTACAAAGAAGCAGCGAATTGCAGGAGTTATTCTTCGTTTGATTTTAGCGCTGGTGTCGTTGTCTGATTTTATAGTGGTGAATAGCTAGACAAAGTCCCTAACCACCTTAAATTTATAGCTGTCCATGGTAACGTTTTGTCCAAAATGTCGTCCTTCAATGTTTATTTTAATGACAGCATATACTTGGTCTTGCCCTCATTGACCACTAAACCCATCTTACCCGCTTCCGTCACAATGCTCGAAACGCTCTACTTACATCACGCTTTGATCTTAGAATAGTGCATCGCCTTGTCTAAACCTTTGTTGACATTAAATGCATCGCTGAGATCTTTTCCGACCTTGATAGAGCAGCGTGCATTCTCCATCGTCATTCTGCACAAATGGATAAGTTTGACAGGGATGCCAAATTGGTCTGTAGAGCTCTTTCCTATAGATGATGTCATACGCGGCTTTAAAATCGATAAAGAGATGGTCGGTATCGATTTGAAGTTCCTGGGTTTTTTCCAAGGTCTGCCGTAATGTGAATATTTCGAGCCCTTCCCGCCATTTTATCGTAAGCGACATTTTCATTTAAAAAGACATCTTATTTATTAAAATTTGCTAGTAACACATACAGGCTATTGTCATGTCTAAGCTTACTTACGGGTACAAGTTGTTTCAAGTACGAGTACCATTAGTACGCTTTTGATTTGTCGTTTATAATAAAATTTGTTTTGGTGTTTACTATAAATTGGCGGGAAGGGCTCGATTTGATCAATGGTGGATTTTCATAGTCTAAAACTATGTACACTTATAAGGACCTATCAGGTTGTTGACGAACGGCTTCAGACGTTCACATAATACGGCAGAAAGGATCTTATATGCGATGTTTAGGAGATTGATGCCTCTTTAGCTGTCGCAGTTCAGAGGGTATCCTTTCTTGTGTATTTAGCAAACTATGCTGAGATTCCACTCATCGGACATGCTTTCATAAGACCATATTTGGCAGATAGTTGGTGTATACTCCCTACCAAGTCATCGAGTGCTGCTTTGAATAATTCGCAGCGATGCTGTTAGCTCCATAAGCTTTGTTAGACTTCAGTTTCAGTCTTGATAACAATATTTTGTATAAAGTGGAATCATTTTGAAGGCAACAAAATTATTTATTCCCGAGATATTTGGGTCAAAAATCAATTTTTACCAGTTTTTCAGCAGTATTTTTGTAAAATTTTACTTTTGTTAAGAAATTGAATTTGTATTAATTAATCAAATGCTGACAACAATGTCTTTTATAAGATAAAACTATTTTGAAACAAATATCTTTATTTTTTGAGTAGTAATTTTGTTCAAGTTTTTATTTTGTGGAAAAAAGCTGTCAATTCGATTTTTCTAAACATTTTACCAGATATTGACAGGGCCGGACAAAGCATATGTGCAAGATGTGCAAATGCACAGGGCGCAAGATTCTGGGGGCGCATTACCAGGAGCAAGAAAATGTAATCTGATCTTGCAAACAAATATGTACTACTATTTACCATTCTTTAACCACAAACATTCTTAAAATAATCCCAAAAATACATGCATCACAACTGTCCTAAGTTATCTCTTGCGCACTAACTAACATGACTTTCATTGTTGCATTCATTAGAGTAGAGTATGACAAAGCAAAATACTTATTCATATTGAATCGTATGGGCTAGTACGTGCAGGTTTTGTATCACGCACCGTACCTGAATGTGAGTTCTCATCTACAAAGAAAACAACAAAAAAATGTCTCCGAAAAAAAAAGAGAGCAGGTAGGTTGCTGTGCTGTGTGGTGTGCTACCTTTTAGCCTTCTACCTTCTACTACAAATCAAAGACACTCCATATATTTTTTTTTGTTTTGTAGATGAGAACTCACATTCAGGTACGGTGAGTGATACAAAACCTGCACATTCTAGCCCATACGATTCAATATGAATAAGTATTTTGCTTTGTCATACTCTCTATGTTAATTTTGGGACTCGGTGTGCATGAAATAAATCTTGCACATATGGGGTGGCATGGAAATTTTTTGTGTTAAGATTTTTTCTTTTTTTCTCTTGCATGGAACTTTTTTGTGTTGAGATTTTTTCTCTTGTATGAACAGGGTGAAATATTTGGAAATTAGGTAGGTAGGTGTATTTGCTACAAATGGTCAATGGATGTGCAAGTTTTCTTTTTTGCACACTGAGTATCGAAACTAACATGGGAAATATTTAAAAAAAAAACTTATTTATACGGAATAATATGGGTCAGAGCGTGCAGGTTTTCTTATTGCACACTGTGTAAGAGTTAAGTGCCTGCCTACAGGAGATGAAATTTTTAATAGAATGGAAAAGGAGAGATGAATTTATGTGGAGTCGAATCGTTCTTACGCAGGCAGTTTGTTTGTTTTTTTTTTTTTTGAAAGTTAATGACTGTTGTAACGGCTACTTTTAATGTATAGGTATCTAGTCTGGTGCAGAATGCAGATTGTTTCAATTGTTTTTTCGCTTTGTTGGTTAATTAACATTAAATAAATAGCTATCAATTTTTAATAGAAGTGACGTATTTCGTGATAAGACAAGACCGGAATGTGACTGACTCAGTTGATTTTAGACAAGCTTCAATTACATGAAATTTTAATAAGTAACTGTCAAAGCCAAAGTTATGATAATGGTTCGAATATGAAAGGAAAAGAAGCGGGTGTTCAGAAACGAATTCAAACCCTGAAACCAAGAGTATTTTTCCTTCCATGTTGCTCGCATTCCTTAAATTTAGTGGTTAAATTTAGCAGTTAAATTTTTCGATACAATTCAATGTTTGTATTACTTTTTTTTACAAGTTCCACAACGAGGTGGGATATTTATAAGAAAAAAGTTCCAAGTCTTACTTTGAAACCCCTTTCTGAGACTAGATGGGAGAGCAGGTTAGATGCATTGAGGCATTGAGAAATAGGAAATCTAGAGGCAAAAAACATTGCAGAATCGTTAGGAAATAAAACTTTTGATTTTACATTTATTTGTTGCCTGCTAATTTGGTTTGATATTTTAGAAAATATAAATAAAACTAGTAAATACTTATTTGCAAAGTCCGTCCGTTAATCTGTCAACTGGAATACAAGTTTTAGAAAATACAAAAAACAGTTTGATTTTAATGCGTTCCGATGAAAAATTTAATGAGTAGTTATGTTCAATTAACTGAGCGTATTGCTAGTTCCCTAGAAACACCAAATATGTTTCCTGAAGCTTCATCATTGCGATCCCAACGGAGAAAAAGGCTTTATGCTGATGAAGTCCTGAAACTATATTAGACCCGAAGCAAAGATTTAAAGTAGTTTTTTTTTTTCAAAATACTTGATCAAGCCATTTAATCAATTACAGAAAGGTTTGAACAGCTTAATACGTATAGTATCAATTTTTCATTTTTAAGTAACATAAGCGAATTTGCAGAATGTTTTAACATTAGGTGGTTTTAAAGATTTAGATGGAGAAGAATTGTTTCAAGAGTTAACCATAATATCGCCGCTTGTTACACCACAAAGCTCAAGTTTAGATGTGTTAAATTTTATTTTTAGTTCAAACCTTGAAGATTTTGCTCCGAAATTAGGAATTGCTCTCCAAATCCTTAATACAATCTCGGTCACGGTAGCTTCAGGAGAACGTAGTTTTTCTAAACTTAGAATTATTTAAAATTATCTTAGGAAAACCATGACTCAAGAGAGTTTGGTAGGCTTATCTATTATGTCAATTGAAAAGGAATTATTAAATTCTTTAGACTTTGATGATCTCATTTCTGAATTTGCAAAATGTAAGGCCAGAAAAGTAAGTTTCCAAGTTTAAACGTTTCCCCTCTGCTCATTTCTTCGCTGCGTTTTAGTTTATAGTTTAGACCTACTGGGGATACCTCAATAAAAAAACGCATTGAAAGTCTACCTCCTGGGTAATGTGGGAAAGGCCTATGCTTGTGTATCAGTTTATGTGTGAAAATATAAAAAAGGGGGGCTTTTTACAAATCTTGCACAGGGCGCAGGTTTGGCTTGGGCCGGCCCTGGATATTGAAAACGTTATTTTTCATTACATATACAATAATATCATTCCTTGCTCGAAAAATATTCCGTTTATTGATTTTTTTTTTTCAAAATTAAAGTGATACCAAACTAAACTATGTATTTATATAACATACAAATTAATTGAAGTCGCTAGCGTTATTGGTTCATGAGATACGAGTATTTAAATCAAACAGCATTTATTTAAAGTCAATTTCTCTCCTAGTTCTTGAGATATGGATGACGAAAAATGGTATCGTACACACGGACACACAGACATCTTTCTAAAAATCTTGTATTTATATTCTAGGGAAACGTTAATTATAATTAACTTATTTTCATTTAATCTAAATTAATTCCCTTTTTATTAATTTTTAATCATTTTAGATATGAAGGTCCCTAAAAAATACTATGTAAATCTTCATCTTAACCCACGGAGAAAAAACAGGAAAAGGCCATTCTCATTGTATGTCAGAGACTTTATTGTTTTTATTTCTGTAAGTATTTTTAAATAAAATGTAAAATATAAAATAATTTCTATATGTTTTGAACATCTTGTCTGTCTTCATATTATAATTATCAAAAAACGATCAAAAAACTAAAACTTTATTGTCTCTAAGAGTAACGATAAAAAGGAAAGACTTTGTTCTATTAACTTGGCTTAATTTGCGTGTTTGCTGGCATGATTTCAATTCTTTCATCACAGTGCCTTTATAAAGTATCTACCAGTCCTTCTTATTCTTTCCAGTAATTTGTGTTTTGATCTCTTATTTCTAAATTTTATTCTTATCACATCCCTTTTTGGATTTGAATTTGAAATCGTTGATTATTGCCGGATGTACAGTACAATACAATTACACTGCCACAACATAATCTTAACAACAGATCGACAAAAACATGCGAATCATCTCTATTCTTGAGATGACTTCTATTTCAGTTTAATTTTTGCAAGCATATTATGTTAAGTTGCTGTAAAGGCAAAGAGCTGCATTCAAATATTTCTTATAAATTGAAACTGTTCAATAAGTTTAATCCACAATTATCGCAAATCTTATACCTTAATGCAACATTTTTGTTTGTTTTTCTTATTTTGCAGCTAGTTTCACAATGCCTTGGAGAACATATAGACTCTACGACTGAGTTTTCTGTAATAAGTAAGACATCGAGCGTAACGAGTCGAAGCAACAAAACAATTCACTTGCCATTGCAGCCTCCACTACGGAATAGTTCACCTACAATTGCACCACCTAAACTGGCAAAAAGAGCTGGACTTTTATCAGAATCGAAACATAAGGTAAGAAGATATGAAAATGAGGCCTTATAAATATAAACATATACATAATGGACGTTGAGTTGAGGTGTAAATATTTGTTTTTGTATCTTTAACTTGCTTAAGAAATGGATATACTTTATTGTGAGAAAACAAATTCGTATTATTTTATTAAAATTCATCTGCGTAAAGTGACAGATGCCTTGACTAATGAATAGTTTGATTTGAATTAGCAAAGGCATTACTTTTATTTTTTCATGTATACGATGCAGTAGATATGATTTTTTGATAAAGTCGAGTTTAGCGATAAAATAGGAAGTTTCCACTTTGTTTAAACTGATTTTCTTTTTCGAATTGAATAAACTTAATAAAGACCTACGAGTTTTGGATTGTATGAAGTTGCATGCTGATAAGCCCATGAACAATCATCCATTTTGACCAAACAAAACATCGGTCATATTTACCATTAAATTCATTTTTAACCCCCATAGGTTAGGTTAGGTTGAACGGGCTGATAGTTGATGTTGTTACCATCACACTTAGATCAATGTAGATCCATTGTGGTACCCCGAAGTGTTGTAACTTCCTGAAAAGATATAATAACCTATGAGTCATGTGGTTCGTTTAACCATTTAGAGGTCTTGACAAAGTTTAGTAAGCTTTTGCCTGGCAGTTCTGATAGTTCCTCTAGTTCATTAAAGAAGAAGTTGCCTAGAGTTTTCTTCCTAGCAAGACAGAGCGAAGGACAGTGGCAGAGAAAATGAGCAGTGTATTCATGCTCGTTTTCATCACCACAGCCTCTACAAAGGTCATCAGTACTGAGCCCCATCTTCTTCTTATGGTAGCCGAGTAGGTTGTGTCCTGTAATAATGCCGATAAGGGATCTTAGGGAGGGTTTATTAAGAGTTAAGATCCAATTGGATCTTTTCTTATCGTATCTAGGCCATAGCTTCCTGGTGTTAACACAGGTTTCTAGGAGATTCCATCTGTCATTGGATTTTTAATTGATGGTTTTACTGACGTTATGTTTTAGTTCACATAACGGTATCCCTATATGATGGTCTATCAGAGAGGGTTCCAGTGTGGAGCCCTCCCTAGCAAGTTCATCCGCCTTTTCGTTGCCTGGTACATCACTGTGGCCAGGAACCCAGCAGTCTTACGTTATGCTGTGTGCCAAGAACCTTTAGCTCTTCGCGACAGCAAGAGACAAGCTTTGACTTGATTTGGGTGACAGAGATAGCTTTTATTGTTGCTTGGCTATCAATGAAAAAAGTGATGTCCGCGTGTGATATCGCCATCGGTGACGTGAAATAACGCCAAATGAAATAAAGCCAAATCCAACAAATTTGGCATTATTTCGTTTTTGAAAACGAAATAAGGCCAAATTTTCAATTTGGGTTTATTTCGCTTTAGAAAACGAAATAATAGCAATTTGGCATTGTTTCGATTTAAAATTTTGCAGAATTAGGAAAAAACATAAATTAAAATTATCTTTTGTTTTCTCTCTATGCTAAAACAAGTTTTTTTTTGAATTGATAGCACGGCGTACTAACAGCTAGGTATGTAAGGGGGGCATGCTGCCCGCCTGCAACCCCCCTGTTTGGGATCACTATAGGATTTGGGGTGGGTGCGAGTTTGGGTATATGCAAAGAACACGAATGCGTTGAGATTCTTTCATAACTGTGACCCGTACTTGCTTTTTTTTGTTGGGAATTTCTTTGATTTTAGTGCTCAAATGCAAAAGTTTTTTGCATATACCCAAACTCGCACCCACCCCAAATCCTATAGTGATTCCAAGCAGGGGGGTTGCAGGGGGGCAGCATGCCCCCCCTTACATACCTAGCTGTTAGTACGCCGCCGTGCTATTAATTCAAAAAAACTTTTTAGCAAAAGTAGCTATTCTAGACAATAAATCAACCATTTTTGAATTTAAAAATATTCGGCGTTGTTTCCATTATTTTTTTTGGCCTTATTTCTTTTTATAAATCGAAATAAAGCCAAATTGGTTTTATTTCGTTTTGAACAACGAAATAAGACCAAATTTGAAATTTGGTGTTATTTCATTTGGCACTATTTCACGTCACCATCGCCATCATGGATATACATATGTTTAGCACAGTGGCGATTCCTGCTCATGATCTCAGGGTTAGCTACTTTCACCTAGAAGTTGAAGATAAGTTTTCAAGAATAAAAATTAATTTTATTCAAATTTTCTGCAGTCCACCCTGAGCTTACATCGATAAATGCAGCAAATGTTTCATGATTTTTTTTTATTAAAGTAATAACAATAGATAATTGTGACTTTAAATGAATGTCAGACAAAGCTAAAGGGTGTCCCAAAATTAACGCAAGATTTGAATTAAATAGAAAACGCCGTAGTCTTTTGATAGTTATATTTTTATTGACTCGTAAAGTACATAGAATAGGGTTATGTATGGAATAACACATCGGACAAATGGCCTCCACGGCTTTGCATGCACATGCGCACTCTTTTGTTGAAATTTTCCATGACCATTCTGCATAAATGTGGCTGAATTTCGTTGATGCAGCGTTGAATCTCCTCCTTTAATGCACGGGTGGTTGTGGGCTTGTTGACATAGACTTGTGATTTCAAATAACCCCATAAAAAGAAGTCTCATGGTGTTAAATCACACGATCTAGGAGGCCAATTTTGATCACCGAAACGAGAGTACACGACCTGGAAATGTCTCATGCAGTAATTGAATTGTTTCACGGGCTGTATGACATGTGGCACCGTCTTGTTGAAACCACATATTGGACACATCAATATCATCCAATTTTGGCAGAAAGAACTGTGTAATCATGTCGCGATATCGAGCACCAGTAACAGTCACTGCTTGACCAGCATCATTTTCAAAAAAATATGGCCCAATTATGCCTCCAGCCCAAAATCCACACCATACAGTCACGCGTTGTGGATGCATTTGTTTTTCGACAATCACATGTGGGTTCTCCGAACCCCAAATGCGGCAATTTTGGCGATTGACAAAGCCATCAAGATGAAAATGTGCTTCATCGCTTAGGATGATTTTGCTCGAAAAATCAGGGTCCATTTGTTGATGTTCAATAATCCATTCAACGAACTCTCTTCTCTATTCATGGTCATTAGGCTTCAATTGTTGTGTTAATTGAATTTTGTAAGCATGAAGACACAGATCTTTGGTAAGTATACGCTGTAGAGGTTCTTGAAATTTGCAATTCTTGTCCACGACGTCGAATTGAGGTTCCTGGATTGTCAGCAACACTCTCACGCACTGCTTCGACATTCACATTTGAACGGCTTGTTTTTGGACGACCAGTGTGTTTGGCGTCTCCAACGGATCCAGTCTCCATGAATTTTTCAATTAATCTCTTCACAGTTGACGAAGTTAAAACACTATTGCGACCATATTTTGTATGAAATTTTCGAACTGCAGCTTTCACTATTTTTGAAATATTCTTTAATAATGAAGACACGTTGTTCTCTCGTGTAACGCTCCATTTTTAATAACCCTATACTGTTAGCTGTCAAATTGCTTTTTTTCAGGGTTGCCAACACTTCACTGCACAAATGGCGGCAAATTCAAATCTTGCGTTAATTTTGGGACACCCTATATAAACTCTGGCTGTCGAATTCTATCAGAAATGTGATCGTCTGAAACGTCAGCAACAGTTTTTATTAAATCATTTTGGATAGCAATTGATAAACTTTAAAAAATGTTGACGATTTAACACTGCACGATTTTTTTGAACGTTATGTTGGACACTTAAAGCTTCATCTTTCCTATTCTGACCAAAGGTAGCTAATTTAATTACATATTGCGAATGGGAGGCACTTAGCTTGTGTTTTCTCTGAAATGTGGTTAGAGTGTTCATATTGTCGACATCCAAGGAACTCTATGCGAAAGAGATACCGGAAAAAAGCAAACAAGATCAACAAAATAATTTCTTGTTATTCTCGCTACCAAATAGCTATTGGTAATATTATAGAATATTGATTTTCGCTAAAGGTTCGAGTATAATCTCTGTTTCTATACTATTGTGTGTTTATGTTAAATCAGTAGGGCGCCCATTATTAGCTTCTCCGAAAACGATATTGTTGAAAATGGTTTCTCTAATAATTTTTCAATTATGGTCTTTGCTTGAGAAGTATTGGAGATTCCATTTAAATTCCTACGAAAAAAAAAGTTCCTATTGTTAGACCAAGATCATGAAAAAAGTATCTATTTTTAAACAAACAAAGAAGACTATTTACAACAACTTATATCATAGCCTAAACCTTATTCTTAGCTGGTCATAGAATTATACAATTCCATGACTTAGAAGTCAAATAGATTTTTTTATTGAATACAATTTGAAAGTTAAACTTCATACAATTTTTATTAGTTTGTTTTTGATTGCAAAAGAATTAAAATTGATCCAATGCAGCTGCATAAGTCGTAATGTTCTCTTATTTAGTTTTTTTTCCCTCTCGTAGTTTTAAATTTAAAGTCTTATAGTTTTCATTTTTTTTTTAATTAATAAGAATAATGAATTCTGAATGAAAAAATATATGGACTTTATAAACATTTTGAAAAATCACACTTCAAACTGATTTTTTGACTAAAATTTTGTTTTTTGAATAATCTTAATTTTTATTTTTTGAAAATTTCTTTTCCATTAAAAGAAATGCTTGTTTTAATTTGAGCTGTTCTAAGGAAATCAAATAAAATAATTTCTTACGACTAGCCTCTACCATCACCATGTTTGAATTCGTATGAAATTATATTAGATAATAGTAATTACAATAAAATATACATACATATGTACATAAAAAAACATATTGATCACAAAACATTTAATATTTAACTAACAAAACAATAGATATTAAAATGCACTTTCTTAAGTCACTTTCCTTTCCGCCTAAAAGAGGGTTCTAAACAAAAACTACTTCCTATTAAACATTTAAAATAATCCGCCTAAACTGCAACGCCTTTACCATTTCCTTTTCCTCACATATCGGCATCAAAAATCAGTATAATCGCTAAAAGCTGCGCTAACCGTCGATCATGCGTTGCTCGCTATATTCTCGTAGAGCAGGGTCAAGCAAGTTCGCTAGCAAACCCCATTTTCATATACATAAATAAATAACATCGCACAATTTTATGCTTTCAAAAACGAATATGGTATGATGTATAAAGTATAAATAGTTGCCGTGTTCGACGATCATGTTCGATTCGTCAGTGTTGTTCTTTCTTCCATAGTCCATACGAAGTATAAAGAGAGAAGACATCAAACTCTTGGTCGCGCCTGGTCTTCCTCTCTGTTGTGTCTTGTGTGTCTTTAATGTGTACCAGCAAACTTCGCCTGGTTATCGCTTTTTTTTGCGCTAACCCTTCTACTTATTTGTACAGGCTTTTATTTGAATGTGTGTATTTATTTGTATGTGTAGAATGTATGAAATTTGATAGCGCAAACTTTTGCGGTGCCCAAGCCCAATGTTTCAAGATAGATTTGGTATTGTATGAGAGTTGTATTGCATGAAATGAAAATTATTTGAAGAAATGTCACTTTGACTTTGATTGCAAGATGCAAGTTATGTAACTACAACCGAATTTTTTAACATAATGGTCAACTGTTGAGTTGGTTAGTAATTCAATTTCCAAATAATATTCATATTACAAAATAAGATTATTTCTAAAATTCTTGGTTTAGCGCCGCTAAACCCTCTGACTATGAGGAATCGCCCCTGGTTTAGCAGCGTTTTTCTCTGCCAAGATCTCAGCTTGGAAGACGCTGCTATGGTCGGGGAGCCTGAATGATTTGGCAAGGTTGAGGCTTTCAGAGTAAAAGCCTGCACCTACTCTAGTATCCATTTTAGAGCCATCGGTGTAGATGGTAATGGTTGAGTCGTTGGTGTAGGGCACACTATTTTCCCAATCTAGTCTATTGGGGAACCTAGTACTAAAAGATTTGTTGAAATCTAAATAAGGGGTCATATAATCTGTGCAGATATTGTTGTCTACGTGTTTCGTAAGAATAGCTGCGTGGCCACTCTGGCTAGTTTTCCAGATGTTAGTTTGACTGAGCCTGAGGGCGCTGTTTGCTGCTGATTCTTGGACGAATAGATCTATTGGGGGAGATTGAGGATCGTTTCTAAACCCGCAGTTGGGGTAGTCCTCATCACACCACTAGTACAGATACAAGACATTCTCTGTACTTTGGCAAGTGTTTTTAGATTCGTGGATTTCTCCAGCGCTTTCCACCAAACCAAGCTGCCATAAGTTAGAATCGGTCTGATAATGGCAAGGTACATCCACATGACTATTTTGGGGTTCGGTCCCCAATTTCTACCCAGAATCTTGTTACATGAGTAGAGTGCGATTGTGGCTTTCTTATATCTTTCTTGGATATTTGGACCCCAATTGAGTTTTTTATCCAATATAACTCCGAGGTATCTAGCTCGGTCGGAGATTTTTAGTGTTGTATTATCTATTTTTGGTATTTCAAACGGAGGGATTTTCCTCCTGTTTGTAAAAAGAATCAGTTCTGTTTTAAGGGGGTTTACCTTAAGACCGCATTTCTTGGTCCAGTTGCTGACCCTTGATAATGCGCTTTGTAATTGTTCGCTAATAGTGGTAAGGTATTTACCCGTCGCCAAAAGCGCTAAGTCATCAGCATAGGCTACCACTACTATTCCGTAATTCCTAAGTTTTATTAGGATCTCGTTCATCACTAAGATCCATAATAATGGTGAGAGAATTCCACCTTGCGGGGTTCCTCTAGATGCGTACATCTCTAAATGTGCGTTACCAAGCTCGCTATGTATTTGTCTGTTTTTCAGCATACTCATGATCCATTTGATAACTACTTCTTCTATACGTTGATCATTAAGTGCTTTCTCGATTGCATTACTGTGGACGTTATTGAAGGCTCCTTCAATGTCCAGGAATGAAGCAAGAGTGTATTCCTTAACGTCACGTGATTTTTCTATAGTTCTAACTACGCAGTGTAGTGCCCTTTCTACACTTCTACCTTTTGTGTAGGCGTGTTGAAAGGGTGATATGGTCTCCGGTTTTAAATTACTGCGGATGTATATGTCGATAAGTCTTTCTAGTGTTTTAAGTACAAAAGACGTGAGACTTATAGATCTGAAGTCCTTAGGTTCAATATGGCTGGGTTTGCCGGCTTTTGGTATAAAGACGACTTTTACCTCACGCCATGTCTTGGGAACATTACCCCATTTAATGCTACTTACTGCTAGATGTTAATCAGGTGTGGAGTGATAAATGCAGTGCTCTTTTGCAGCATCATTGGGAAAGGCCTGGAGATTTATAAGGGGAGAAAGAGTTAATAGCCCAGTTTAACTTTTCTTCCGTTATAAAATCCGTAGGGATTTCATACTCGAAGATTGAAGAGTTATCTGGTTCGCGTTCAGGGCTAGGTTTGCTACCTTGGAAGTGTGTTTCAACCAGGAGTTCTAGACTTTCGCGACATGATTCAGTCCAGCCATTGTCGGGTTTTCTTAGAGAACCAACAGCAGTGGAGGTTTTCGAAAGGATTTTCCTGAGCCTAGCTGACTCGTTGGTGCACTCGATATTGCTGCAGAAATTTTTCCACGAGCTCCGTTTGGCTCGTTGGGTTTCTGTTTTGAATATTCTTTGACTAGTCTTATAACAGTCCCAGTCACTTTCGAGTCTTGTTCTTTTAGCAGCATTGTCCACCAGGGGGGTTTACTGTTTTTCTTCACAGTTGTTTTGATTGGACAACTGGTTTCGAACGCCTTACGCAGAGTCTCAGTGAGATCCTCTGTTGCCTTCTCTAGACTGTCTGGTCCCAGAATGGCGTTGGTGTTAACGTGCTTGATGTTATTACTAATTTCCCTATTGAAGATAAGCCAGTCTGTACGCCTGTTATTTCTAAAGGGTTTGTGCTGTCTATCAACGTTAGGGATTTTAAATTCTATGAGACGATGGTCAGAAAAGGAAGGTTCTTCTAAAACCCTCCAATGATCAATTTGACAGGAGTCAGAATTATTTGAGAGGGTATTATCTAGCACCTCTTTCCGATTTTTTGTGACAAAGGTGGGTGTATTACCTCGGTTAGCCACACATAGATTGTTATCTATGATGAATTGAAAAGGGGATTCACCTCTAGTATTTGTATCGGTGCTTCCCCATTGTACATGATGTGCATTGGAGTCGCACCCTAGGATAATATTGAAATTTTTCTTACTTGTGAATGTTACTACTTCATTTGTTATATCCGCTGGTGGTCCTTCAACTCCATCATAGGGCATATATGTATACATGTGGAGGTTATTATGAGCGTTGGGTGCTCCTTGCGTTTAAAAATGACCGCGGTCTGGTCGATGTTGCTGTAAGAATTTAGAAAAAAAAAAGATTAAACCGTTTTCTAGCTAATATACAGGTTCTGGGGTTACTATTTTGGCTGTCAAGATTTGACTTATACAGCATGAGGTCTTTGGAGTGCAGGCCCTTGATCATGCCACATACTACCCAGGGTTCTTGAATCAGGGCCATGTCGTATTGTCTACTCTGCATGAGGTAGACCAGGTTGGCGCTGGCCGCTGTACTATGTTGAAGATTGATTTCTAAGATTTTCAATTCCATATACATAATAAAGACTCGTTCATCGCCTTACTTACTAACCTGTTTTCTTTTATTGGATGTCAATCTAAGTTTGCATCTGGTGATCCCGACGCGCACTTTGAAATCCACTTTCCTCAGTAGTGGTATAGATTTGTGGATTAATCTAACCATTACCTCGGTGCCTTCCTTAGTTTTATCGCACTTAATGACTTCCCATTCCTGGCTGAGGAGATCGCTGTTAAGTGATATGATGTACCTCTCCAGACGATCATTGGGAAGTGTTGGGCCTTTGACCAAAAGTATGCCAATTGGCCTGGAGATGTTTTTGATCTTCTTGACATCAATAAGGCGAAGATCTGTGTTTTGCCATGGTGCAGAAGTGTTATCTGTGAATTCTTGAAGCCATTTGAGTGTGGCGTCATTTTCACAGTTAATCACTTTGAACCCATGATGGTCGTTAAATTTCCGAAAAGTGGGGGGCCCTGTTTTTGACGATGGCCTCATTTACTTCTTCTAGGATTCTAAGCTCCAGAAGTTGCCACTCGTCCTCGGTCAGCTTCCGTGAGGGTTTGCCGAAATCAGCAATGGCAACTTGGTGCCCCTTCACGGTTGCCCGGGAGATCTTTAACTTCTTCGTTGCCTTGTTAGGCGAAGAGTCGGTCGGGGAGAGTTCGTTCCTTGCCCTTTTAGAGGAACAAGGTGCTTCAAGTGGTGGTTGTGGATCTGCGTCACTATCTGTTGTCGTTTTTGTGCTACTTAGGCGCTGTTTAGACTTGTCCAACGCCGCCTTCTCCTTAGCTGTCAAGAACTCAGGAGTCCTGTTAGCGAAGCGCCGAACAATCCTCTTAGCGTTTCGTCTTTGTCGTCGTCTTACTACGTTCTCGTTCGAAACCTTAGCTTTGCGTGTAGTCGTCCTTCTTTCAATAACTGTCGCAATGCTGTCGTTCGTGTTGATCGTCCGGTTTTCGGGTACGGATTCGATGGTCTTGTTAAGGTTGACGCTAAGGCTGTGGCCAGTAGCATTGTCTTCCCAAGCCATCTCATCTTTCCCCTCATTGAGAGCCGCTCTAACACCTGCTTCACTAACACCAACTGATATCGATGCGAACAGTGGCGGATCAGTAGGTGGTAAGATTGCCAACTCAATGTCTGTCTGTTGGATCTGTCCTGCTGGTACGTCTTGAGGAGTTGCCGCTACCATTGATGGGGAGCACCCTTCCTTACGCTGTACTAGAACAGCGTTGGGGGCAGGTGGTCCCATCAAGGTCTTAACGCTCGAGCTCTCTGAAGAGGGAGGGTTCAGTGCTTGACTAGCGGTGTGCCTGTCTTTTCCCAAACACTCCCTATCCAGGAAGGCACGAGCATTATGCAGCCGTTTCCTCTCCTGCTCAGTTAGTTGTTCCCAATCTAGCTGACCTAACCTCTTAACCGTCCTCTTGCTGTTGGTTATTCTGCACGTTCTTGATGCCCTGGATACCATCGAAAGGTTGGAGCTAGCGACCGAGCTGACGTCATCGTCCACCACCCATGGTCCATCAAATTCCTGTGATTTTTTCTTATCTATAAACTGACAGGCGAAATCACTGAAGCGTTGGGCAGGTTCAGCCGACATAAGGGACTTGAAAGTAAGGCAAGTTTCTTGCATCTGATTGGCCAGCTGCCAAAAAATTGCCTTCCAATTAAGGCAACTTTATTGGAAAGTTGACTGGGAAATTAGGCAAGAAAAATCTCCCTTACTATCAAGTCAAGTCAACTTATGTCAAAATGACAATTGATCATATTTTTTAATTCAACTAAAAGCTGAACTTTATTACTCAATGATTTATTTATTTTCTGCACAACTTCATTCAATGCTTTCTGTAAAAAGGTTCCTTGTAAATTTGGAAAAAAAATAAGTAATATTTCTTTAAAATACAAAATACAAATCATGATGGACTTGTAGCTTGTCTGAGGAGTGTTTTGTAGACAATAATGATTTTGGTAGTTTTTGTACTATGACCTTGAAGTAGAGGTTTGTGAAGTTAAGTTCTGAATTTGAAATTCATGACACTTGAAAAACTAACTAGTTGCCTTGGTCAAAATTTACGTTCAAAGAATGAAGTTGACTGCAAATGAAGTCCCTTATGTTGTCTGAACCTGCCCATTGCTTATTTTCTTAAACATCTCTGAAAGTAATATCTACAATTTCATAAAGCAATACTATTTTGTACTTTGTATTTGAAAGTTTCTGAGAATTCGAACGTCTTTAATGTTTGATAAGTGCAACATCTAAAACACACAAAATAAATTTTCTAGTGTTCTTTATTTCAATACATAACACAATACATGTAATAACCAGGCAGCTACACAAATTCACACAAAAAACAACAAGCAAATCAATTTTTATCGAGACTATAAAAAGCTATAACACTGATCTGCAACAGCGATACAACATTATCATCAGCAAGCTACTTAAATAGCGTATAGAATTTAGAGAACTATCAAGGACTCAGCCGATGTGTCAAAAACCTAAAAATCTATCGTACGAAACTCTAAAAATCTTATAACATTTCGAGAGCACCTCAGAAAGAAAACAAACCTAAATGAACAAGAAGGATATGACCTAAAAGTCCTTCTACTATAAAAACAGTAAAAAACATATGTATCAAAGTCTATTGAAATAGTAGAAATAATACGTACGTAACCATCTCACCCTAAATCCCGAACCCTTAAAAATAGTTTGGATTCCCGGCCATGTTGGTATCAGTGACAATGATGCAGCGGACGCCAAATCAGCCATAAAAGAACCACTAAAATCAATGAAGCGAAATATCTTCATTGATTTTAGTGGTTCTTTTATGGCTGATTGGGCTGATTTTCTCCTTGAAAACTGGGAATTTAAAAGGAAAACCGATTAGAAACTACAACCATTTGTATAAAAACATAAATCCCAACGGCGTGAGAGCAGTGGATTCCCAAGAACATATCCTCAAACAAACTAAAGATATACATCAGACTCAGACTAGGCCACTCACACATCACTCACAAACACCTTTTCAGTAAAGAGCTAATTCCTATCTGTGTGAAGACAATAATTCCACTTTCACAATGGTTCACCTTCTTGCCTGCCCAAAAGTCTCATCAAGACTATTCAACCGCAACTTGCATTACCTTCTAAAAAACATCAATATCGATAACATACATTTAGTGTACAATAATAATGGCAAACAATAATAATAGCAAACTTGAAAACCTTATTTAAATTTTTTTTTCAATTTTTATAAACCTTTCTGAGTGTATTTTAGGCAAGGCATGGCAATAAAGCCTGCAATTACGAACTAAGATTTCTTCTCATTTATCATGGACACATTAAAGATGCGAATTAGAAAAGTTCCATAGAATTTTAAGCTTTATTTAAAACAAAAACAATGAGAACGCTCATGTTTTCTTGAAATCTATGTATCTGCACTTATTTCAACTTAAATGTTTATTTATGTCTCCAGGAAGATCATATTACTGATTCAACAGGATATGTACCGATAACTTCATATAGGCCTTCAAGAACACACCTATCTCCTCGAGAGCATTTTCCATCAAATTCCATAGCACATAAAAGTGCATATCACACAGCAATTTATGACAGTGAAAACTGGAAGCCTGATAACTGGGAATTGGATTATACTAAAAAGCATTTAAGATTTAATAGCACTCGAGTACAACGTAATGTCAAATTAAAATTATTATTATTAAAAGCATAAACTTCATTCCAAAGTTGTGTTCTTTTTTTTTTTTAGATATTGAAGCTGAATGCCAAGATGATTACATGAAAATTAGAATAGGTTTCAATGGATCTTTTAATGGTCTTGTTTACTCAGCAGGTAACTATAATTAATAAATTATTTTCAAAAAATTAATTATTCACATATGCATTTATAGGATACGCGTATGATCCAGATTGTATGTACATCAATGGAACAGGAAGCGACTATTTCGAATTCTATATACAATTAAATAGGTGCGGGACGCTTGGTAAAAATGCGCTGCACGATGAAAAGAGAAAGAATCCCACGGTAAGATTTTCGATTAATTCATCAGTCTTAAAATAGCTACTGCTACATTTTTCGCTGGGAATACCACTTGATAATTATTTATTAAAAACATCACATTTTTGTAAATGCATTTTTTTAGAATTTCATGTGGAATACTGTTAGTGTACAATATAATCCTCTGATCGAGGAGGAATTTGATGAGCATTTTAAGGTCACTTGTGAATATGGTTATGATTTTTGGAAGACGGTAACATTTCCGTTTCTTGATGTGGAGTAAGTATTAAAATAATTTGTTTTCTATTCTCGATAAGAACTTTTCGCAAAGAAAAACTATCAATTGAAGAAGCTCCAACATACACACATTTTTAGTTCCGAGGAATTACTTATTTTTAGGGTGGCAACTGGAAATCCTGTCGTCTTTACATTAAGTCCTCCTGAGTGTTTTATGGAAATTCAAAATGGATACGGAATAGGTGGATCACGTGTGACAGGTCCTGTTCGTGTTGGAGATCCATTGACACTTATAATTTACATGCGAAGCAAATATGGTATGAAAATGATTATACTCGTACCTAAAAGCTTTTAATAACTTTAGGACCAGGTTATTTTCAATTTTTAATTCAAATCAATTTCTTTTTAGAGGGATTCGATATTGTTGTAAATGATTGTTATGCTCACAACGGAGCAAATAAACGTATTCAACTCATAGATGAATATGGATGTCCTGTTAATGAGAAGCTTATTTCAAGATTTAGAGGATCTTGGTCGGATGGAGGTATATATGAGACACAAGTGTATGCTTACATGAAGACCTTCCGATTTACGGGTTCACCAGCTCTATACATCGAATGTGATGTCCGGATGTGTCATGGAAGATGTCCAGTAAGTTTTTTTGTTTTGTATTTTTAAGTGATCAATTTAAAATAACCATGTTCAAGGATTTGAAGGTTCAGTATAA
Source organism: Eupeodes latifasciatus (assembly GCA_920104205.1). Taxonomy (NCBI): domain Eukaryota; kingdom Metazoa; phylum Arthropoda; class Insecta; order Diptera; family Syrphidae; genus Eupeodes; species Eupeodes latifasciatus. Next base: position 117,239,327 of record OV049926.1, read on the forward strand.
TTAATATTTACTGTAATGTTTAATTGCTATTTTATGAGTCTTGTGATTAGATTTCGGGTTCAGTTTTGTTGAATAAATTTTAAATCGTACTTTCGATTCAAATCACATTTTATATACAAAATTCCATTGGTGATGTTATGGTTCATCTCACCGAACAGTGGAGCAAATCTTTACATGGCTTTGGAGAAAGTATGATTATTGCACTTGATATTTAAAAGCATTGTTTCGCTGCCGATAGTACTCTTAGCTTTTCATTTTCGTTTTTAGACTCCCGTCTCTCTTTTTCGGATGTGAAACTGCAACGACAAAATATAAAGTCATTAAATTTTGACCTAAACAGCATTGTACAATGGGGAATAAAAAACCGCGTGGAATTTAATGCTTCGAAAACACAACGCTGTCTTATATCGTTAAAGCGAGATATAACCCCTTGTCATTATCCATGGGTGGCACTTGCATCAATGAGACTGAACATCTCGATATTCTCGGTATGTGTCATCAATCACCTATTGTGGAACGATCACATAGGCGATGTCGCCAAAAATTCCGCAAGGTGTTTGGGTTTCCTTAGGCAATGCAAGAAATGTTTCACCCATCCAAAACTTGAGTGTATCTCCCATCTCTGGGCTGGTGCTCCTGCAACTTACTTAAGTCTCTTGGACAGTATTGAACGTAGAGCATTTAAATTGATAGATGATAATATCATCATAAGTTCATTTATTTCGCTTGAACATCGTCGTAAGGTTTCTTGTCTAACCCTTTTTTACCGTTATTTTAACGGTTAATGCTCTAGAAAAATAACCAGCTGCATATATCCCCTTAAACAGTTCAACCGTAATACTCGCGCTTCTAAGAATGCTCATCAGTATATCCTCGTGTCCAACTTCGGTCGTATTGTCAAATATAGGGATACGTACTAAGCGAATGTGGAAATCCTTACCACACTCTGTCTTTCCTAATCATTGCAATATTTAGGAATTCAAAATCAATGTGCACCGACATCTCCATTCAAACCCTCTCTCCTTTTCCTAGTGTTCACACTTGGGATCGAACCCAAGACCTCTGGCATAAGAGTCCAACGCACTTACCATCATGCCACGGGTACTACTCTGTCTTTCCTAATCATTGCAATATTCAAGACTTCAAAACCAATGTGCACCAACATCTTCATTCAAACTTTCTCTCCTTTTCCTAGTGTTTGCACTGTGCCTCTGCATAGTAAGGGTAGTAATATCCTTTTGAGTGTGCGCTTATTATAAATAAAATATGTAATCCCAAACAAATTTAGTATCCAAATACTTTTTAAAAGAAATTTTCTGAAATTTGTCTTTTCTTTTTTTCAGAGCCAACCGTGTCACTGGAGAAACTTAAAGGCTATTTCAAAGCGTGATGTCTTGAATTCAACTCCAAAACCAAACACAAATAATTCCCTATCTGAAAATATAAATTTATTTCAATCTTTAAGAGTTTTACAAGAAGAAGAAGAAGACGCAGAAAGTCACGGAGAGACCGCCGCCGATTACATTAAATTATATTCAAATAGAAAAATTCCAGAAATTTGTGTTACAACTTCAATGTTTTCATCGCTTGCAGCTGCTGTATCATTGTTAATATGCATATTATCAGCACTTGTAATGGTTACTTGCTTAAAAATTAAAAATATCGCTACCCAAACAGCTGGATATGAGTCGTATGTTACACATAAGGGACAAATTTCATAGAACGATAGTTGTTTTAAAATTGTAAATTATGAATGTTAGCCCGCCATTTTTTTTTTAAACTTATGCGTACATACATACATCTTTGGACAAAGAAATAGCATTTCTTATTTTATTTCTTATTCTGTAACATCAAATGATTTCTTAACTTATTTCGTTATTAATTAGAAAATATTTAATTTAAATTAACATTTTTTTTTTCAACATAACATACGTGGCTCACAGCTTATTTGACCCATCGTATATTAACAAGTTTATGAGAGAATAGTTCTTAAGCGAAGAAAGGTATCCGAAAAATAAAAACGCAGAAATGTCCAGTGGGTTTATAACGTAAACAAAATCTCTTCATTTATTTTACCAATATTAAAATTGCACAACAAGCTAACAAAAACAAAATTAAATCAATTATTCAGCGTCACAGCTTATTTGACCCATTTTAAATAAACACTTAATAAAAAAAGATTACGCAAATTAATGTTAATTTTAATATTTTGTATGTCCACCCTTTTCTTCTAATACTGCCTTAAGCCGATTTTGATAAGAATCCACCAATTTTTTTGTTGTTTCTGGAGTGATTCTTGTCCATTCTTCAGTCAATGCAGTTTTGGGTCATTTTTGTTTGAAATGTGTCGTTTTCGAATGTTTTTATCCAAAATGGACCACAGGTTTTCAATAACATTCAAATCCGGAGACTGTGCTGGGGGTTTTATGACGTGGGGACAGTTATAAATCAGCCATGTTTGGACAATTCCTGAAGTATGTTTCGGGTCGTTGTCTGTATAAAATCGAAACGAGCGTCTTATGCCCAATTGTTCTGCACTTTGGAGCAAATTTTTTTTTGAGGATATTGAGGTACACCATTTTATCCATTGTACTCTCAATGAACTCCAGCTACCCAACTCCGGCTGCTGACATGCAGGCCCAAACCATGACATGACCACTTCCATGCTTCACACTTGCTCTGAGATTTTTGTCCTGGAGCTCTGTATTTGGTTTGCGCCAGACATAAGATCGCCCGTCGGATCCGAAAATGTTGAACTTTGACTCGTCCGCAAATATAACTTGGTCCCAAAAGCTAGCCTCCTTTTTAATGTGTTCTTTTGCGAACCTTAAACGACTATCTCGGTTTTTCTTGTTAATGAAAGGCTTTTTTCGAGCAACTCTTCCATTAAACTCGTTATTCCTCAAAATGCGTCTTATGGTTTCGGGAGAGCAAAACTTTCCTAGCTAGTTTTCCACCTCACTAGTCAGTTTTGGTGCCGATAACTTGGGGTTTAGCTTCACTTTGCGCACAATGTATCTTTCATATGACGCAGTAAATATTTTGTTCGGAGCATTTCTTCCCTTATTTTCCACACAGTTTTCAAAAACAAAACGGTGGATTATGGCCTTGACCGTGCCGTCTGGAATATTGACAATTTCCGCTATTTTCCTCCGAGAAAGTCCATTCCTGTGATGAAACAGGACAATTTCACGTTGTTCAATAGTTGTTCGCTTTCCCATGTTAAAAAAACGTGCTGCCTTTATGAAAAATAACTGAAACTTATAATTTTATTAGGAAATATAACAACTTAGAGACTGATATAATAAACACCGATATTCCCTTGTTTTTGATTGAGCAGTTGCTCCTTAAACACAGTGGGTCAAATAAGCTGTGGCATTGGAAAATCTAATTATTTCGTTTTTCTTAGGTAAAATTTAATATTTCAAAATAAAATAAGTTGGTTAAATTGTTATTTTAAAGATTAAATCTTAATTAAAATTCCTGCGTTTGTACTTTTTTAATAAATGTTATTGTTTAGGAAGTATACTCAGTTGAATGTATTAATAAGGGGTGGGTCAAATAAGCTGTGAGCCACTGTACATCTTCTCTACACCAAAAACAACTTTCTTTCAAAAACTTTCAAGACACATTTAGAAACTATACTTCGATACCAGTCTTGCCCAACCGATATTTGGAAACTGCTTATCGCAAAGAACCGAAAACAGCTAATGTGCATCAACAATGAAAAGTGCAATGAAAAATCACTAATATTTTATATTTATTTTATAAAGCACAGAACAAATATTAACATACATATGTACATACAAAGTTATGACTGGAACAAAATTGTTTATTGACTGATGTAATATACATTCATACATAAATATGTAAGCTGCTTTAATTTCACTTGAAGTGATTTCGAAAAGTGTTCGAAGTCATGAAATCGATCGAATGATTTCATTTTAGATTTGGATTACATTTCACTCGATTTTGCGAACCTAGCTCAATCAGATTTATTTCTTAGAGACAAAGAAATTCAACACATATACCTAAAGTCCTAAAAAAACAAGTTTAAAGCAAAGAATTTTCAAAATTTTCAAATTTTTGTAATACCAAGTTAGTGCTTCTTTGCTATGATTTTTCAAGGTAGCTTCGCAGCTCCTTAGCAAACTTTCAACTAACGTTTGATATCTATTTTGTGGCATAGAATACTAACATTTCCAGCTCAATGATCTTTTGAATTGTTTTCTTAATTTTACCTTTAAAATTAAAAAATACGCAATTGCAAATAACTAAGACTCTTAAGTCTTCACTAGTTAATCTAGACAACACACCAGAAGAAGAAAATAATCATGATTGTTTTAAATAGTGTGCTATTTATTTGTCGATAGCTGCATGTACATACCTACAAAGAAAAAACAATTAATGAGTACGAATTATTAGTTTAAAATACAAATTGCACTCGTTACCTAGAAATATTCGATTTCATTAAAACTTCCACCCATTAAGGAAACCAACTCGGCATCCAATTGTAAACCACACTGAGGAAAAGGTAACTTGATTTATCTATATTCGTAACTAAATTTATTCTGACTTTTAAGTAACAAAGAAAAAAAAATTATAATTTAAGAACAAGGTTAACTTTTATTAAAATATTTGTCACTTTACATTAAGTAATTTATTAACTGTGTCAATTTTTATGTGTTAGAACATAAATATTTTATTTATATCTTGAATTTTGAAGTCTTGGTTTATTTTACCACATCTATACATACTTTGAAGTATTTTAATCTTTACATAGTTTTATGTTTATGTTTTTATTGTTGGATACTTTGTTTTATGTTTTAAATAATAATAATAAAAAAAAATTATTACAAAGAATATATGTTTATTAATCTGTCTTGCAATTATACATAAATAGTTCAAAACCACAGTGAAATTAATATTAGGCAATTAAATCATACATTTTGTAATAGTTTATCATCAGTGTTTGTATCAACACAATATAAAATATAAATAAAACGACTTGTATAATATATATATTAATATAATGTATAATTCTACAATGTGTATAATGGTTTTATTAATACGATTAAAATAATTATTATATATTATACACTTAATACTAATGTGTGTCTACATTAAATGTTTGAAAGAGAAAAATAAAATATAATTGACTATAAAAATGTGAAAAGTTTGGAATAAGGTACATTTAAAACATTGTCATTTGTTTGTTTCTTAATATTTTGTTTTTTGTTTCTTTTAATTTCAAATTAACAAAAGCTACGAACAACAAAAAAAGCATTATACATTGATGTAAAACATTTATATAAAATTTTACTCGTAGTTTTGTTTTTCTTGGTATTTTTTTTAAATATAACATATTACATTTATTTGGAAATAAAAAAACTTGCTACGTGTTTAATTATTTCATTCAGCAATTATTTTTCTTTAATTTTATACCTCACAGGTTTTCTGAGCGGAAAAATTTTGAAAAATAACCTCAGTCAGTCTCATTGTCGCAATGCGCTATTTTAATTATTCTACGTATAGCAATTAGTTTTAATTTTTAATAAATTTTCAGCAAACATTTTTTTTAAATTTTTGTTCTAAAATTTAATGGAAAAATAATTTAATAATAAACAAAACAAACGAATAAAATAAAACAATTATTTATGTAGATTTGAATAATAAATTTGTTTTCTTCACATCATAGGCCTATTTCTTTATAAGTTGATCTAACTTCGCCAAATTTTCCTAATTAAATCAAAAAACATTAATATTATAGCGTTTCGTTTTTGTTTGTTTGTTGTATTATTTTGTTTTATACTTTTAAAATTCGATAGGAGGACATCCGCTTATTAATAAATTGTTTATAAACACAAAACAAGTACGTACACACGAGTATGTATCTTAGTTCAGCAGTAAAACATTCAGACACATTTTTAAGGAGGATAGCACATCATGCGTTTTTGAATTTATACAAATGTTTAAGCATACACAAAATTAGAATATTATTTTCAACACAATAAAGATTAAACTACACGGTGGATTAGATTTTAGGTAGGGACATTTTGGGGAACAGGGTTTTAAGCCATTCGTTGCTTTAAGAAAAATTGTGAATCATTTATAATTTGTTGGTCAAAGTTTACTTTACATTTCAAAACTGCATAAGCTTTTGAAGTAGGTGCAGAGACGTAAATTTCAACATTTGTATGTTTTGCGAAACAGAGAACATAACACGCAATTCCAATATTTTGAAAAACAAATTATATTTTATATACACATTAAATTTACGTAAAAATAAATAGAATCATTTTTTTGTCATCACAATCTACAATATCACTTACTTTAAAAAAATTAAGGTTCAGTTTTTTAATGATAGATCGTATTAAATTCTTGAACTATTTATCAAAACTATTTATACCTCGAGATCACTAACATTTTTAATAAGTCATCAGAAGAATAAACAAGAACAAATTTTAGCGTAATATGAAGAATAAATATGAAAGGGTAGATTGTATAATTTTGGGGTCCATTATTTTGAACCGTGGTTCAGTATTTTGTTTTAGTACAGCGATCATAGGAAATTTTTAACGATCATTAAAAATTTCGGCCATTGAAACAAATTTCCTGATTGAAATACACCGACAAAAAATTACTGAATTATGTGAAATTGGAACACAATCAGTGAAACGAAAAAAATTTTGTGTGATTTCATATCGATCAGTATATATTTTCATTTCTAATAAAAGGGAAGCACAGTTAACCTTCAAGCGGGCGCTTAGTACATTTTCGTTCATATTATTATTTTTACCCATCATATGTAATTCTCATTTCTAGTAGCCTTTTTCATAATTTTAAGTACTTTTTTGACAAATTAGACTTTAAAGACAATGATAATGTATCTGAGTACAATACAATAAATAATTATGGAATAATTAGTGCTTTATTTCTCTTATTCATCCGATAGGTCTTTTCGGTTACGCGCGCCCGCTCCCGTTACAAATGACCGGATAAGCCGAAATTGGGTCGCCGAAAGAACCTAACACTTGAGCTAGAAATAGACAAAAGGAGTGGTTTTTACTTCTTTTGCTTTGTTGGCTGACTGGCATACATAAGCTCCTGTGTTTTGTGTTATAGAGATGATATATATGTCCGCCACCGGGAAAATAATGTCTATTGGCATTTATAGTATGTTGAGGGTAAATAACTACCTGATTTGTAAGTCGGTGGATCGTCATTGCCAGCCAAATATCACATACATATAACCTGAATGCATTCAACTACATCATCAAAAGTAGAATTTTATTGGAGATCTTGATTGAAAATATCACAAAATGAGCCGCAATCAATTCAAGTACTTCAATTACGCAAATCAGCAAAAAACGGATGATATTCACTTCACATTTTCAACCCATGGCCATAGAATCCACCGTAAATAAACACGATGATCAATTCCAGATCATGTGCATTACCATTTTAAAATCCAAATTTTTGGTAAAGCCAATTAGAGATTCATTTTCATTTCCAGAATTGACGGCTTCAAAAATAAATTTCAAAGGTGACGTTCTAATCTTCCACAATTAAATCAAAAAAAAACTCTGCGATTTAAATTAAAAATAGCACAAGAAAGTAAAAGCCATGAGGTTGACAGTAACAACCTCACAGCCTTGGATATATTTAATTCTTTACGCCTTCAAACCCACGAGCTTGCTAGCAGTTCTACACGAGCTAATACAAGCTGGATTCGGAAAAATAAATCAAGACCACACCCTTACAATCAGAACACAAAATTCAGGACAATACATTAATAATAATTTCATAATAAATAACTTCATAATAAAAATTCATAATAAATAACTTTAATCAAAGCAATAATAAAATACCCAAAACTATGGATGTCGATCGTGGTTGTAGCCAGATGTGAAGAAGGTACGCTGGATCAAGTTTTCTTCCCGCCAAAAAAAAAACTCATCTTTTAGTGAAAGGTCTGGTTTTCTCCTAGATGTGTTTTCAACTATTAGCTGTCTGGAAGCCTTTTACATTCTTTTTGATGAAGAGATCATCCAACTAATAGTTTTAGAAACAAGTAGGTATGCAAAGCAACCATTTTAGCATTCCTGCTAAGACGATGTCACTAAATCGGTTCCAACTTCTTCTCAACTTTGTTAGTTTTGCTGACAAAATTTCAATAACAGCAGGAGATAGAATTGGGATACTCAAGTCTTTTTTGGACATACTGCAGAGGAATTTTTAGTCTTTATACCTGGAGAAAATATTGTCATCGGTGAAACGGTTATTTCTTGGAGAGGTAGGCTTGTTTTCCTGCAGTATATTCGAAAGTTTTATGAACAGGTGAAACGAAATTCACAAGTACATAAACCTAGAACCGAAGGCTGCAAAGACGAAAGTGGAAACATCATAGTGGAACCGCAGTCAATGCTGAGGATATGGAAGGACCACTTCTGCAGACTGTATAACGGCGACGACGAACCGAATTCCGCTGTCAGGCAGGATGATCCATTCAACATAGACGACGAAAGCCAACAATCCCGTCCTCCCGACTTAGACGAAGTAAAGATAGCTATATCTAAGTTGGTTAGGAGCATGCACCAACTTATCTGTAAGATATGGTCCGAAGAAAGCATGCCCGATGAATGGAACCTCAGTATTGTTTGCCGATCCTGAAAAAAGGAGACCCTCTAAACTGCACCAATTATAGAGGAATCAGTCTACTTAACATCGCTTATAAAATCTTCTCTGCCGTAATATGTGAACGTCTAAAGCCCATCGTCAACAACCTGATAGGTCCTTATCAGTGTGGTTTTAGACCAGGAAAGTCCACAGTCGATCAAATATTCACATTACGGCAGATCCTGGAAAAAAACCCAAGAACACCAAATCGACACCCACCATCTTTTCATAGATTTCAAGGCCGCATATGACAGTATCTACAGGGACGAACTGTATATAGCCATGTCTAGTTTTGGCATCCCTGCCAAACTCGTCCGTTTGTGCAGGATGACCATGGAGAATTCACGCTGCTCCATAAAGATTGGAAACAACATAACAGAACCTTTCGATGTCAAAAAAGGTTTTAGACAAGGTGATGCGCTGTCATGTGATTTTTTTAACATCGTACTTGAAAGAATAGTGCAAAGCTCACACGTTAACACTAGAGGCACTATCTTTCAAAACTCTGTCCAATTACTAGCATATACTGATGACATTGAGATAATCGGAAGAACTCAGCGTGATGTCAATGGGGCTTTTGTGAGTATTGAGGCAGAGGCGGCAAAAATGGGTTTAACGGTTAATGAGGGCAAAACAAAGTACATGCTGTCATCAAGAAAGGACCTACAACACCGACGTCTTGGTCAAAACGTCACCATCGACAGACGTAACTTTGAGGTAGTCAAGGACTTCGTCTACCTAGGCTCCGCTGTAAACGCAGAAAACAACACTAGCGCTGAGATCAAACGAAGAATAACTCTTGCTAACCGCTGTTTCTTTGGGTTAAGAAAGAAAGGACCAAAGTGTCGCTATATAAGACCCTTATCATCCCCGTCCTGCTATACGGTGCAGAAGCATGGACTATGACAAAAGCGGATGAAAGCACCTTGGGTCGTTTCGAGAGAAAGACTCTTCGTGTGATCTACGGTCCCGTATGCATCGAAGGGGAGTGGAGGAGAAGATGGAACGACGAGCTGTACGGGCTGTACAGCGACGTAGACTTAGCCAGAAGGGTAAAATTCCAACGACTAAGATGGCTGGGTCACGTAGAGCGCATGGAAACCAATGCTCCGGCCCGGAAAGTCTTCGAATCCACACCCACAGGACAGCGCAGTAGAGGAAGACCGCGAATCAGGTGGCGCGCACAAGTGAAAGGTGACCTCACCCACACCCAACTCGGAGCGCGAAACTGGAGACATCTAGCTAGGGACCGAGCTAGATGGAGAAGTTTGTTGGGTGAGGCCCTAGTTCACACAGGACTGTAGCGCCACCTTAAGTAAGTAAGTAAGTAAGATATTCCAAATAAAGGTCATCCTTACAGAGTGAAATTATTTAAACCTTGCTCGACAGAAGGTTTTACTTGGTCTACAAAAATTTAATCCAAAAATTTACTCTAAAAAGAGGAGAAACGGAACCAAGTGAGGAAGAAAACGGCATAGTTGTTCTCAAGTGGAAGGCCACCCGAGGTGTCAGAATGCTATCGACAAAACATGCGTTATAGCTGCCGTTTCAGACCAATCCATTCCCGACAGAAACATTCCAACCAGCAGCAGAGGCAGGAGAACAAACCGACGCCAAAGAAGTCGTGAGAAGCCTCTTGCTATAATTGAACATAACAAACCCAAATCAGGCATTAATAAGTCGAATCAAGTCGACTCTGAGAAGAGGTCTCAAATGGTATAGAAAAGTTGCCATTGAACTTTTACTGGGAATGGCAGTTGTTAATGCATATTTAGTGTACAAAAAGCCACAAAATGTGTGATTCAAATTCGAAAATTCAGAGAAAAACTTGCTGAAGACTTTTTGGAACTTGTCTCCACAACACGTTATTTCTAAGAAACATGTCATAGAAAAAAGAAAGGATGCCAATGGTAAAACCATAAGGCGGGCTTGCGTTGTATGTTATGCAGAAGGAAAAAAAATCCTCCGATAGGAAAACTGCTACATACTTCAAGAGTAATAAGTAACACTTAAAAAAATTATTATAAAGATTTTAAGTCTTACGTTTTATTGGGACCAGTGCCGAGCTCCAGTAAATTATATTTTTTTTATATTGGAACAATCAGTGATCAGTGGCCTTCATTGTTCATGGAGATATGAGGATAGGCCTCCAGTGTTTTTTGGGACCTTCATAGTTTCTTAATACATGTTTATTACGTTTTCAAAGACATGTCTGCAAGGAGAAGTTTGTTTACATCTAAAACGGAATGTACTAAAATTGCTTTTAAATATTCGGGATTGGAGAACAAAGTGTTTGGAGAGATGCCGCAACGTATTTGACGAGCTCAAACATTATTGTCTTTACTTTGCAAAAAAGATCTTCTAAAAACTCCGCCTGTTGAAAAGCTCGAACATTTTTTTAAAGACGAGTTCTTCAAGTCAAAGAAGACAACACATTGATTAATTATGGCGAAGCTCCAACGAAAATTCCCAATCAAATTTATTTTCAGAAACTCCACTTTCCGCTGGCCCCCAAGGTCACCTGGCCTGAATGCAGCACTTTTTTATGGGGTTATGTCAAGCAGGAGGTGTACAAAACGAAACCCAGGAGTTTAACTGAATTGAAGGAGTATACAATGACAATAATTGAGGCAGGTCGCAATGAACAATTTTTTGATCAGGTGCCGCATATGTGTGGATGATCGTAGAGGTGGTTTGCGGCCCATCATCTTTAAAAAAACAATTAACTACCTATGTTACCTAGCCCTAGAATTTCAAATTAACCGAAACCGGGTATCCCTAAAATATGCAACAAAAAGAATGCAAACCTTACTATCGGATAATAATCGTTGTAGATACGGAGGCGGTAAGGTGGAAATGTTGGTTAAGAATCTAAGGTTGAGTAGCGTTTCTAAGACGCAACATTTCCACTTTAGAAGAAGAGATCAATCCGCGCTAGATTCAGAGGCGTGAGATGGGGACTGGGATTCGTGTGTTGGTGAGTTAGAGAACCATTAACGGGATAGGAGCTTTGCTGGATTCTCTAAAATATGAAAATGGGTAGTCCGCAGGTTAGCTAGGAAGCCTAGACTTTTTTTAAAAACCGAAAGCCTAAGAGAAACATCCGCAAATAAAGTTCACAGTCGGTCATATGACCAAAATTAAATTTCAAAATATAAGTTTAAATACCCAATTTGTTAAATAAAGTGTTAAAGCTTTTTTTGAACGGAAACTTTTTTTTTAAATTCCATTTGGTGTGCCTTAAATAAAAAGGGAATTATTCAACAAATAAGGTAAAATTTTGACATAATTTACATTTATGTATATGTATGAATATAGTATGTAATATAAATATGCACGTAGATGTATATATAGAATTACATATAGGTATCTGTACTTTTTGCTTCTATTTAAAAGGAATAATCCTTTTTTCTTAAATCACTCCTGAAAGGTATCCTGAAGGATGGATTAAAAATCGACAAGGTTTTTCTGAAAAAGAAGAAGGTAAAAGAGATCTTTAAGATCCAAAATTTTAAATAATAGTCCAGTCAATGAACGAAAAAAATTACCTTCACCTCAAAAAAAATCCAACAGTTTTGAAACTTGGCACACTTCCTAAGGGATGTCTGGTGATGACCCAAAAAAAAAGTCCCCAAGAATCCGACGTGAGCTCTAGCGGCAGTTAAGAGAAACATGGAGTTTGTTTCAGTTTTTCACGTTCATCTCGAAAACTATTTGTCGTATCAAAAAATTTTGTTCCACAAAATTAAAGCTCATTAAATTTTATAAAAAAAAGCCTTTATGAATTTTTTCGTATCTCTTACAGTTTATAAAATAACTCTAGCGGCAGTGAAGAGTAACATACGGTTTTTTAGGTTTTTCGGGTTTATCTTGAAAACTATTTGTCGTATCAAAAAATAATCTTCTACAAAATTAAAGCTTATTAAATTTCCTAAAGAAATATGATATTAACATGTTTGTACTTGTTTTAGTTTGTAAAATAACTCTATCAGCGTTTAAAGAAAACATGTGATGATTTTTTCAAACACGTTGATGACGATTGTGTACCTAAAACCCTAAAAACGTGCCTGGAAACTCTTATAATAAAGAATACGGGCATTGAAAATAGAAAAAAGAAAGTGCACCGCAATAGGGCATAGCATTATATCAGCTGTGCGTCCCAGATCATTCATGTCTCCAATGCTAAGCAGCCTTGCCTTATTTATATACAGAAAGCTTGGTTCTAAGAAGTTGGTAAACCTTATATAAAGCTTAAGGTTTTGTTCTTCATGCTATGAAGCTCAGTTGTTGGAGATATCAGCTATTTGCCACACGCGACCAGATTCCAGCGGTTCAATTTGTTTTTGATAATGCGGACTTTAATGTCAGAACGTTAGATGGACTAAATACATTTCATTCTTTGGAAGGAATAAGATGCATCGCTGCATCTAATTCCATAGGAAAAGAAACCGACACATGAATGCAAAAGCTGAAAAAACTACCTTGTGCTAAATCAGAGAACTTGGAGTACTTCCTTTGGAAACATTTCAGAAAACAGAAGGTGGATTCAAAAATTTAGTTTTTGAGAATGTGAATGCGTGTTTTGAAGAAATGTTACTGCCAAAACCATATGACACTCTTTGGTTGGCATCAAAGTTTATTGGCATTTACGATGTTCTAGGATGAAAGGGTACATGCACTCAATAACAACTGGCTTGTTTAGTTCAAAAACTAAAATTATTACTCTTCCGTTCATAAACTCTCCACGTCCGACTATAATACACTTTACACTGCATTGCACTATGCTGGCAGTTTGTGTGACGAATTTGACCAGCCTGGTGGTAACATTTGACCAGCCTCTTTATATAAAAAGTAAAGAAATCGTTGCCACAGCTTCATCTGAGTCCCGTCTATCAAAATGCGTAGTCAGATTGGGTGGATTTCACATGTTAATGTTAAAATGTTCAATAGGTTTTTTTGATGAGTGGAATTAGCCTGCAAGAGTTAATGAGTACTATATACGCCCCGGTTTCTGTTGAAAGGAAAAGCTTTCGCTAGAGCAGTTCGTGCTTTAATACTAATACAGACATCTTTAGCTAATATAATAATGGAACAAGTCGACACAAGCCAACATGAATTAGAGGAAATCAAAAATCTGAAGAAAAATTTTCTATATGAGTCTCCTTCGTTATCTGCACTAAAACAAAACCCTCATTTCATTCATCTCAGTGAGAAACTACAAACAAATCTTAACAAACTCAAATCTAATGGACCAACAGCAGCCTTATGGATTCAGTTGTCTAATATGATTACATTGCTTAAAGATTTTACTCACGCTGAGCGGTTTGGCGATTGGAATGCCCATATTAACTGTGTGAAGAATATGATTCCATATTTCCATGCCGCCGGAAACTTCTCGTACGCCAAATTATGTCACTTGTATTTTCAGGACATTATAAAACTGCCTTCTGTGATGACCCCAGATGAATTTAAAAACTTTGTGCAAGAAGGTTACTTTACTATGAGAAGAACTGACCGATTTTGGATAGGGGTGTGGTCGGATCAGTCAATTGAACAAACTCTAATGCGTGGAATGAAGAGTATGAGTGGCTTAACACGAGGGCGTGGAATCACTGATAGTGTACTTAGTAAATGGGTTCTAGGGCTGGCTGCTACTCATAAAATTTGCTCATCACTCGAAGAACTCACTGGCGTTCTTTTCTCTACTATTGAGCAACATGAAGTTTTTGGGGAGGCACATAAAATGAGAGATAATACAGACATTGCAAAGCTGTCAAATTGGTTCCAAAATCATCCTCCATTTCCAGTTACAAATGAAATCATGTCAATAGCGAGTGGCATCGTTGGAGATGATAAAGTAACTTGCTACAATGCTTATTCTCTAGGCATGCAGGCAATGAGCCATATAGTGGGCCAACGAGTTTCAGAAGTAAGAAGGGACATACAAATTGAATACTAGTTTTTTTGTGGACAATTACAGACACGAAAAAATGCATACCATATTTTTTTAGGAAATTTAATAAGCTTTCTTTTCGTCTGAAAAAACACATATTTTCCTTAAAAGCCGATTGAGTTATTTTACAAACTAAAACAAGTACAAACATGTTAATATCATATTTCTTTAGGAAATTTAATGAGCATTAATTTTGTAGAAGATTATTTTTTGATACGACAAATAGTTTTCAAGACAAATCCGAAAAACCGAAAAAACCGTATGTTTCTCTTCACTGCCGCTAGAGTTATTTTATAAACTATAAGAGATACGAAAAAATTCATATTGGCTTTTTTTTATAAAACTTAATGAGCTTTAATTTTGTGGAACAAAATTTTTTGATACGACAAATAGTTTTCGAGATAAACGTGAAAAACTGAAACAAACTCCATGTTTCTCTTAACTGCCGCTAGAGCTCACGTCGGATTCTTGGGGACTTTTTTTTGGGTCATCACCAGACATCCCTTAGTAAGTGTGCCAAGTTTCAAAACTGTTGGATTTTTTTTGAGGTGAAAACCTTTATTGACTGGACTATAAATCGATGACGTCTCTTATCAAATCAAATGATTTTGGCTTGATTGGAATATAATTGCCACATACAGTTAAATGTTTGTTGAATTAAATTAAATTTTTGTTACATTTAAATTAAGTTTTTGTTAATTTTAAATAGAATTTTTATTACATCTATATATGCATCTTGTGAATTAAAATTTAAATATATTAATAAATCATCTTGTATAATATTAATAAATATTAAAATAACAGAATGGAATTTGAATGAATCTTAAAACCACAAAGATGATGGTTTAAGCTTTTTTTTGCATAAAGGGATAAGAGAATGAGGGGGAAAATGAAGAAGAAAGGGTAAGAAGAAGAAGCGAAGAAATGAGGTTGTTTTTAGCGAGGAAGACAACCAGGTAGGGAGGGTCAAGCGCAAAATATCTCGCGCATCACTACCACCAGGATGCTAGACTGGCTTAAGTTTTTTTTGTGATGAGTCCAGGGTCGGAGAACCTTCGCAACCGCTGAGCTACGGGTTCAATTATGCCAGTCACGACCCCACACAGGCAAAGCGGCTCGTTACAACTATTTGAAATAAAATGCAATTTTTTATCCAATAAAAAAAATGAAACACACTGATTAAAAAAAAGTGATTTAAATTTCTTATTGTAGCATAATTGGTGCGCCACCGTGTATAAGAAAATAAGCTTTTTCAACAACAACAGCCTCGGTTATTACAACTGCTCCAATTTCTATTAGTTGCGTAAATCGTGTTTATACTGTATATTTCTTTCTTTTGTTTTATTAGTGTGAATACCACTTCTGTAAAGAACTTGGAATTATGGAGTTGGAAAATGAAGTAGGCAATTTGAAAACCAACCATTGAATACCTCGCAGGATTCTTTACTAAAAGATGTAAGATTCCGATCGACTCAGATACTTAAGCAAGTTTATGTGGGTAATTGAAAAAAAGATTGGAAGATTAGAATTCATGAGAAGACGTTGCAAATTTATGGAAAATCTTAAAAGATAAGATGAAAATGGATCTCTCGATAAAAGTGTTAAGCTGCTATTATTATATGTATTATAGAATTTAGCATTTAAATAAATCAAGTGATATCAATCGACGGCGACCTGACTACATTCACATACACGTTTTACTCTCTTCGCTTATTATGAAATGACTGTTTTGAATGTTTATTTTAGATAACGCTCATTTCATAATGTTACATGGTAAATTGACATATTATTGCTTTTAAATAATTTTGTAAAATTTAAAAAAAAAAACACACACTTTTACCAATTCTTGCAAGCAGCTTTTAAAACCTAAATTGAGTAAATGATAGTTTACAAAATATAAATAAAAATAGATCTAAAATAATATCAAGTTTGAAATATATCCTTGTCATTTTTCTCCCATAATATTAAATGAGTTTTGGAGTCATTAGTGTTTTAGTTTTACATATTTCTATTGTGTTGTTTTAAATCTGGCTTGTTTGTATATAAATCTTTAGTTTCAACTAATCGATTTTATCAATTATTACTGTTGTTTCT
Source organism: Eupeodes latifasciatus (assembly GCA_920104205.1). Taxonomy (NCBI): domain Eukaryota; kingdom Metazoa; phylum Arthropoda; class Insecta; order Diptera; family Syrphidae; genus Eupeodes; species Eupeodes latifasciatus. The sequence goes on from OV049926.1 coordinate 117,256,053, forward strand.
AAATCGCAAAACATAAGCGACCCAAAAGGGGAATTGAGAGATATTTACATAACATAGTTATAAAATAGACCTTGAATAAGTATTGTTTCAATCTCCCGATAATGATAATGTCTTTTCCTTTTGCTAACTTAGTTTATAGCTTGTTCTGTCATTTGCAAACACAAGAACTCTAACTGTTCTAAGCTTTTAATATCACTTATATTGTTATTTTTAAGGTGTTTTTCTTTGCCTAGCAATAAACCAGAAGAGGGAGATATAAAAAAATTTGTTGTTATTGCTGTACAAACGTTATTAGATAAAGCAGACGCACACGCATTATTTGACGAAGTACACAAACCAACGCTACATACTTTACTGGTTCTGTTGATATTAACGCTATTGTTATTGTTTTCAAAATTGCTAAAGTCCTCTAGTACATTATTGTTATTATTAATATTATTGTTACTGCTATTGTTATTGTTATTATTGTTATTATTTTGATTACTAACCAAAACGACAGCGGCCATTGTTTTCTCCATTGGTTTATTTGGAGCAACATTACCTGATGATGTTGGGTTGGATTGCAGTTCATTAGGTTGTTGTTGTTGTTGTTGCTGCTGTTGATTTCTATTTACCATAGTTTTCCTGTTTTTGCCATCATTGCCACTCAGTTTATTCGGTTGTGGCGACATTGCAGAACTAACTCCACAAGTGATCGTAGCTGATGGTGACAAACTTCCTTGGGCTGAAGATACTACGACCAAGTTGCTAAGAGAGCGTCTATGTTGCTGCTGTTGATGTGAAGTAGTTGGGACGAAGTTTGGTTGGTTTACGAATATCGATTGTTGGTTGGTGGTCACCTGTGCTTTCGAATGATGAAATGATTGCACAGGAATCGAAGCCCCACTGATAAAATTTGGATAAGAAGAACTTTTATACTGGTTATTACTGCTAGTTGCATGATTTGCGTTCGTATTTACTGGTGTTCGCTGATGGTAATAAAAACAAGTTTTAAGTTTCAAGCTTAATACTAGACACTCTTTTTTATTTGCCTTACCTGTGTGCCCCCGTGCAGTTGCTGTGGAAAGCTTACGTCGGTTGAGTTCTTGCGGTTTATTTTATCACTGCTGCCATTCTTTTGGTCTGTTTTACGTCCTTTGCAGTTCCATCTGGGTATAATTTTTAATTTTTGATAAAATTGTAAGTAATCTTTTAATATTCTAATTATTAAATTATAACATTGTAAGTACATAATCAACAAATATCAGGAAAATAATAATTATAATATATATAATTTTTACGCAAGTATGAAATTTGTGTATCTGAGGTGCTACAGATGCCATGAGGACTACACCAACTGCAGCCCTGGAGACATTGCTCTAACTAGCCCCTCTCGATACATTTGTGAAGGAACTGGCGGCCAAAAGCGCATTACGTCTAATACAGTGTAATTACTGGAATAGGGCTTCCTTTGGTCACAGGAACACAAAGAACACTATTAACATATACATTGGCACTCAGACAGAAAATTTAAAGCCGTACAAAGATTTTAACCCAGTAGCACAAACAGAAATTCCCACAAGGAAGGACTGGAAAAACAGTCTTAAAAATAAATTATGTATATGTCTTACGGATGGTTCCAAAGTCAAGACTTGTACAGCAGTGCCGTAGTGAGCTTCGTTTACTCAGCGAAACCAACACGGTTACCCTCTGTTGGGTCCCAGGACACTGTAACATTGACGGTAATGAAAAGGCAAACAAATTGGCCAAAAACGGATCAAAGCTCTGTCCAAGCCATATGGTATCAATGATATACATACATACAGGCTAATAGAGCAGGTAAATGAACAAATACACCAACATTTCATTGAAATCGCAAACAGCAGGTGAGCAGGTTTTGAAACTTGCAGAGTTTCTAGGAATCTATGGCCAAAGATTTCCAAAAGTAAAACAAAATACCAACTAGGTAGGCCTCAGCTGTCCTTACTAATAGGTATCATAACAAGTCACAACTCATCTGATTAATGTTGAGGATGTGAGGACGAGGAAATGGAAGAAGTTACCTTCCACTTTCTATGCGAATGCCCAAGCCTAGCCAAAAGAAGTATGACAATATTAGGAAATTATTTTTTTGACGACTTATGCAACGTCTCGTCCCTGCCATCTACAGATATTCTTAACTTTTCCCAGAAATCAAAATGGTTCATGGAGGCGCCTTCAACCTTAATCCTTATGAACCTTCCCATACCCTTTTCAATCCTTTTCCTTTCCTGGGGAGCACAATGGATCCAAAGAGATCCAAGTGAGATGTTTTCTCGAACTTTACAGATGCATCACCCTATACAACCTAATCTACTACAGCCATTAAAAATCGGGCTTTGTAAATAACCACCTCTCAGAAAGAATATTTTAGAAGTATTAAAGTTGTAAGGGTGTCTAAAAGACAAGATTTTAAATATTTAAACATCGGCATAGAAGGTGTACACCGGTTAGCGGTGTCAAGGAGTGCGTCTTCGGTAGAAAGTGCTTTTCTATGTAAAGCTGAATTGTGACGAACTGAAGAATTTACTGCTGTTCAAGTATCGCAACATTCTGTTTTTAAAAGATTTTTGAAATCAATGACAGAAGAGAGTTAGTAGCCTTCATTTTACATTCAATATTCCACAATTTAATTCTGAAAAAATCACCAGAACAGATACTCTACTCTAAGCATTTTTAAAATGTAATTTAAAATTTGACCATCCCCACGCGCATGAGATTTGTTAAGGGAATTTGCTGGTGTAATGTATATAACTTTATAAGAATGTTAAAAATAAACTATACGCCTTCAAAACATTATTTTCGGCATGAGTTGTTTCCCAATTTTCAAAACGTTTTTAATAGACGTTCAAAAAATAGAAGGTGGGAATGTGACTCTTTTAGTTTTCAGGGCCTTCAGTGCACTAAACAACCCAGCCAAGCGATGGTCAGTTGTATCAAGATCAAAATTCATTCCGTAAAAATGACTAAGACATAAGACATGAGATGTGTCGAAAGATTTAATTTACATACCTTGGCTTGCTGAGATTGCTGCTACTTGAACTCTTAAGGTGGTGTGCTTTGGGAGCAAATGATATTTTTAATTTGGCAATTTTGAATTTCAGCTCTTTCAATTGATTAACGTGCGCTGCAAAAGCTTCTCCATGAATTGTTCGTTCTAATATCCATAGCAATACCGAAACATTTTCCTCATCTGGCTGGCCGCCGCCACAAGTTTCTTTTTGAAGAATTGCACTTGAAACTGAAAATATTAAACAATTTATTTATTTATTCGACACACAAATGACAATAGACATACTTAAATCAATGACTTTTAAGAATTTGAAAGCTACATTTTCTAAAACTGCATCTACAGGTTTCATTGGTGTCAAAACAATGCCTGCTAGCTCTTCAATTGCAAAATTAAGTTTTAATTGACCAGTTATTAAATCTTGTTCGATTCGTGTCAAATTGTTTTCTCGGTCCTTCAACTTTTCTATGCAAAGTGCTAATTTATGGCTGGCGCCCTTGGTAACTCCCAAATCTTGTAAATATTCCTCGGTGATTTCAAGCATAGATTCATATGTAATATTCTTAAATAGTTCAATGTATTTATGTAGTCTCAAGCTTTTTAGCCATTGTCCAATATTCGACATTCCACTATTGGGTGTTGAGAATTTAAGGTAATTTGGTTTTATCTCATCCAGTCTTGAATCAGAATCACTAGATATCAATGAGGATCGTGGATTTTCGATAGAAAGTGAGAAACTGCGGGGCTTCAGAGCGTAATGGGCTAAATTTTCCGACGAATTAGAGCAATTATCACTAACTGCAGTCACCAAGGGATTTGCAGACGCAAACGAAGATATTGCAGTTGTTAAGCTATTTGAGCGTCTTGTTTTCATGCAAGAGATTTTACCATCCAGGCTCCAACGATTTTCGTTGAAATTATCACAGGTGTTAAGCGATGAAGGAAACCCAACCTGAGCACAGCTGCAGCTATCGCAAGTATTTGATTCGAAATCTATTATTTCTGTGCCATTTCTGGAAAATGACGTATGATGGTCTTCGCTGTTGGTGTTTACTGTACTGCTAATGTCCACTCCACCCACTGCTCCTCCTATACTCAGCCCTAAACTATTTTGACTAGAACCTAATTCGTTTATTTTAATACCGCTAAAATTATCACAGAGATTATTGGAAATGGTCGGCAAATTGACATTCCAGTCGGGTGTGTCGGAGACTGGATGTTGTGATTGTAGCTGAGTTTTATTTGATTGTTGTGGAGGAGCGATTGCTTGCCAGGCATTTTTAGAAGTTACACTACCCACTGATGACGATACGGACGTAGTTGAATTTGTCGAGCTTCCGTCGGTGTTATTAGAAAGACCGTAGGTGCTTTGATGACCAACCGATACACATGAGGATTGGATATTTTCTTCTAAATTCCGTAACCAATGATTAAGGGATCTAAAACATAAAACCAATTATTTATTTGTATTAGCTTTTTAATAAACAATGATGATAAAACTCATACAAAGCTTAGAACTTAATAGAACTTACCTTCTGTCGTCACTTGAAATTGCTGGATGAATAAGAAGAAAGGAAAAAATTTGCTGAACCAACTCTGGAGAAACGACATCTCGACCAGTGTCTTCCACAGCCAATGGAATAAGTGATAAATAAATCGCTTTGGCTTCTTCGTTTCCTGGTTTCAAAAGTGGTACTATTTCCAAAATCTCATTGAGTACATCTTCTTTTTTGTTATACAATTTTCCATCGGTTTTAAACATAAAATCAGAGCCAAAATAATTGGTCTCTTTGTCTGTATTTTCCGTATTTTCGTTTGATGGAAGTGATTTGTATGCATTTATTAGTGTTTCCAGATATAATGGACTGTTGGCGTTTATATCGAATGTTGGTACACCGTTGTATAAGCCAGCATTAAGAGTTAAGGTATTTTCTAACGAGTTTTGTAGAAATCTTAAGCTCGGGTAGCGCAATCTTTTTATTAACGCATAAATGACAACCGTTCGCTCGCAATCGCTCCATTTGTCAAACAATGAAGTTACTGTGCTAACTTGTTCACAATAAAGTGATGTGGAAATTTCGTTGGAGTATTTCATTTTGTTGCTTAGTATCTAAGATAAAACAAAAAAAAACAATGCAAAATATAGTTGATTGAGTCAAATTTGGAAAAATAAATATTTAATAAGGACTTTTATTTTTGTACTAACTAAGGAATAGAAGTTTATTGGTTGATACAGTGTTTATTATATTGTACGTGCACTAAAGTGGTTATGAAAAGCTTTATGATGATTAAATACAGCGCAAGCAATTAGGAAAGGGGGACAGGATTAGAAAGGAGATAGCGAAGTACAGTGGTTTTGAGTGTCTGTACATTGCAATGAGCGTTTAAGCATTCCACATTCGTGGAATACAGTGCGACTGAAAAAAGAATTTCTGTAATTTACAGTACGTTCGGAATTGGGCTCAAGGGTTAGCGGATGAATTGTTTCAGGGCGGAATGTAACTTGCTATTTCACTAGAGCATTGTTAATGAGTATAGCGATCAAATAATGATATACATGAAAGTGAAAAAAACCTTAAAATACGCCGGTCGCAGCTTTATGATTTGGAGTTGATTTTCTTACTATGGAGTTGGACCTATACACAGTACACATATTAAAGGTAATGGTCGCATTCGGAAAGCTAGTGGCTACGTAGTCAAAATTCAACTAGCTTTGTGAATGCAAAATTGCACTACAAAGCTAGTCAATCCGGAACTGTCATATTAATGACAAATATAAATATATAAAATAAGAAACATTTGTGTTTTCAGAACTTTAAATAGTTTTTTTTTTTCTTTTTAAATTCAATAAATACCAAAAAGAAGATACGAGTATAATATGATTGATTTATATTTGTATTTAAATACCGAAAGATTCATTTCATTTTGAATTCTTGTGTCCTTACCGAGCAGCTGATTGTGAAACGTCAAAACCAGTGTGCACTAACTTTGTAGCCGAAAATTTTACACTACGTCGGAGGGGAAATTTCAACTACTTTTGTAGTTGGATTTAGCCAATCAGAATCCCTTGGCTACGTAGCCACTAGCTTTCCGAATGCGACCAATATCTTTAAGGTTTTCATTTTTGCTCACTTCTGCGCATCTGTCAAAATAAAGTAAAATGGCGGCCGCTGGAGACACTTTTCTTGTTTTCATGTGAGAAGTGCGTACAATTCGGGAGTTTATTTAAAGTTGCGGTGTGAATTAATATAAATTCTAACTTATTTAATTAAAAAAGTAAAATAAAAACAATTTATAAATATGAGGTGTGCAGTTTTTGGTTGTAACTCGAACAACAACAAGAAAAATTCAGAGATCAAAATATGTTTTTTCAATTTTCCTAAAAATGGAAATTTGTGCAAACAGTGGGTGTTTTTTTGCCGCAGAAGTGACAAGTTCAAGCCTAAAAATTCTCGGATTTGCAGCAAACATTTTCAAGAAATTGATTTTGTTCCAAAGAACGAGATTTTGGAAGAGCATGGCTTTTCACAGCCGATTCGCTTGAAAACAAATGTGATTCCTTCGCTTTGTTTGCCTTTTGAGAATGAGAAAGAACCTACTTTGCGTGAAATCAGGATGAAACAAAAAGCCAGGCAAGTTTTACAAAGCAAATAAGATATTTTAAAATATCTATTTACCAACAAAATATAAAAAAATTATTCTCAATTATTGCAGAACTGAAAATCAAACTCTTAAGGAAATAAATTTTAATACTGAGGAAAATGTTGTTGCAAATAGTTCATCTGCTTCAAATCTGGACGCAACTCATCTAACTCCAACGATTGGCTATGGTTTTATCGAAGCAGGCCCGGAAACATCTTCGGTTGTCATTGCCAGTCATGATTTGGAAAATGAAGAAGGAATAGTAGCACCTTTTTTTGGCAGTTCCACATTGGTTACAACAGGAACACAAACCGAAACTTTGTGTGTAAATCATGGTACACAAACAGGGGTTTCTTCTTCCCAATATGGTACACAGACTGATACTACCTACACAGACACTCAGTAAGTAATATTATTAATTTAAAAATGTATTTTGTCATGAGCTGGTTCTTTTTTCTTAGGTTATTAAAAACAAGAGAAACTTCTAGGCTGAAAAGGAAAAATTGGAAGAAGGGACAGCTTATGAATACAATGGGAAGGATATTCACGAAAGGCCAACTGAAAAAAATGGAACGCCCATCAAAAAGAATGAGGTGGTCGGAAGAAGACATTTCCAATGCTATAACAGTACATGCTGCAGGTCCCCGATCATACCGACTGCTACTGAAAAAAGGCTTTCCATTCCCAGCAGTCATAACCTTAAAAAATGGTGTGCCAAAATAGAATTGTACCCCGGTATAATTAACTGCGTTCTGAAGATCATCAAAAAAGTTGAAATGGAGCCTTTCGACAAAATTTGCGTTCTGTCTTTCGATGAAATGAAAGTGAAAGAAAAAATATGCTACGACAAAAAAAGGACGAAACCTTAAAGGCAGCAAAATACGTCCAAGTTGCGATGATACGTGGTTTATTCGGAAATTGGAAGCAGCCAATATTTTACGATTTTGACAGGAAAATGACTGAATCCTTACTGTTCAGCATTATCAACGCCGTTCAAAGCTGTGGATTCGATGTTGTGGCAATGGTTTGTGATCTCGGAGGAACAAACCAAGGATTGTTAAAAGAGCTTAACATCTCAGTTCAGCAATCTTCCTTTCCTAATCCAGCTGACGCAACTAAGAAGATTTATGTTTTCGCCGATGTACCACATCTGCTGAAATTGATACGAAACAATTTTGTCGACAGCGATGGTTTTGTTATAGATGATAGGCTGATTCATAAGGGCATCATAGAGGAGCTTGTATCGCAAACAAACGATAAGTCTGATCTCTCTGTGGCGTACAAAATCTCGGCGTCAAATTTGAATGTAAGAGGTGCAGAACGTCAAAAGGTGAAATTAGCTGCAAAACTTTTTTCGCATACCATCTCGCAAGCATTGATCCGCGCTGGCAGTTTGGGAGTGCTACAATCCGAAAATTGGCTGAAGTGCTCAGAATTTTTTAAGCAGGTTTGTCTTTAATAATCCTTTTTAATTTTTTTTTTACAAAATTTAAATTAAATGCGTCTTAGGTAAACGATTGGTTTGACTGCTTAAATGTAAGATCACCGTTCAAAGACAGCCGGGAACGAGTTCAGGGATTCGGTCTTTCGGAATCATTACAATTCGACATTATTGACAAAATGTCCGAAACAATTTTGAATATGCGGGTTAAAGGAAAGTCCAAAATGATGCCGTTTCAAAAAGGTACTTGTTGCATTTTTGACATTCTTTTGTATTTCTTATACTCAATACTATTTTTGGATAGGTATTTTGATGACCAACAACTCCTTGAAGCAACTTCATGCCGACCTAAGATCCAGACCTGAATTTAAATATTTGTTGACATACAGGCTCAACCAAGACGTTTTGGAAAACTTTTTCGGAGTAATTCGTTCCAAGGGGGGCTTACATGATCATCCAGATCGTTTGGAGTTCATGTACCGACTTCGGTCATACATTCTTGGACGAAATGAGGGCAGCCTATCAACGAATGGTAAGGAAAGTCTATTTAAATATAATATTTGTATTATAATAAACTTTCTTGCAGGAAATACTATGGTTGATGACACTCCAGATATGGAAATAGCCGAAAGCCTGAGCACTGATCTATTCGGATCATTAGATCAGCAAGTAAGTGCTGATCCTGGTCCTGAAGAGTTGGAGTCCTTGCAGTATGATGGCCTGGAGCATTTAGCGGGCTACATATGCAAACGAGTAAAGGACCCTGCGTTAATAGTTGAACATTCTGTGGTTAACACTCAACGGGACACTTCATTTACTTGGACCAACCAATTGAGTGAAGGGTTTTTACACAAGCCCAATGATAAAATGATGGTTGTTATGCAGCAAATGGAAGACATTTTCAACACTACCAACGGAGAAGAAATAGTGTTTTGCTCTAATTATATAGAGAATCTCATCAGTAAAACAAGCAACATAGACTGTGAAAAAAAAATAAAACAGATATTCTTTCGCTCTCGTATGTATTTTAGAATAAAATACCTAAATAAACAGATCGAAGACTTTGCAAGACAAAGAAAAAGAAAAATTAATAAAACAATAAAATAATTTGATCAAAAATATTTCGATTGTTTTTTTATTGAAAATTGTGGCTTATAGGTGTTTGTAAGTATAACGTGGCAATAAGTCATTTTCGTCACTGTCATCCAAATACAAATTTATCACAAAAAGATTTATGCACATAGTAAAAATTCTCCATGTCATAAAACACTTCTGGATAGGCAACGATTGTGGGTGCTTCTTCTATAATCTTTTGGTGGCGTCGCTGTATAGAACAATCACGACCGAACAAACTAATGGCATTGTCATATTGATCAGCTTATAATTGAACCTGGATATGTCTAGCAACACGCGCCAACTTCATAACAAAAATTGGCAAACCAGGAACTTCAGCCTGAACTTGACGGAACAAGGCGGGAAATTCTTCAGCGGTGTCTGCCCGCCGAATACCTTTGCCTCAACCACCTTCAGATGCTTTAATCATGACAGGAAAGTCTGAAAGAGGAAATTACACGAATTTTAAAAATGAATTCATGATCGGTCGTTCACAACTTACCAATTTTCGCAACACCAGCTATTCCCTGTTCAAAATTATTCACACAGCCACGATTGAACAGATCAGTAAAAATTTTAATTTTGTTTCCAGGGTATTGGGCTTTTAGCTCAGAACCCGACCACGGAAGAGTTGGAATGCCGCAGTCTGTGCAACAATTGACGATACAACTTCGTCACCAAGAGCCCACACAGCTCTCTCAGGTGGTACAAGAAACACTAGGCCCTCTTTGTGCAGTAATTCTGGAAGTTTTGGGTTCTCCAAAGCATGTCCGATTATTTTAATGTATAGATTGATTATTGCTAATCTTGAATGTTAACAAAATCGTTTTATTATTGTATTTTTAAATCGAATTCATTTTATTTACCTTCAAAATAAGAATTTCGTGAAATTTGGTAGTCCATCTGTGTTGAAATTCTTGTCTTCCTGGCTTCTTTACAAGCTGCCTATAGGCATATCTTTTAACTCGAATCTATTGCTTTTCTATACGAAAATATAACATACAAACTAAGAAAAAATATTCTATTTATACTTACGTTTAAATTGTTTCTTTTATTTTGTGATTTCGTTTTCGGGTTGCTTGAATTTTATAAAAATAAAACAAAACAAATTCTTTTCCCATACATTTTAGTTGATTTATATCACAGCACAACAGATTCATGTCTCTCATTTCCGCCATTTTTAATTTGAGCTGCCAAAGTGACAGACCAGATTTTGACAACCTGCGCAATATATTACCTGCTATATGTGTACTGTGGGACCTATATATACCTTGGCTCTTAAATATCATGGATCAGAACTAAATGTAGAAAAACTACAAAACATCATTTTTCGATACGAGGACGGTGAGATGCCCCTCAAGTATGGCTATTCCAATAAAATAGATACCCAAACACACAAAAAAGAAAAGTGGTTTGGATAGATACATATAATGCTTATTAAAAATCATGCGTACGAAAAAAAAGCTCAAATGTCGTTTGGCAATAACATTTAAAAAAAACTTCACGTCCAGTAAAGTGATGATCTTCAATACAAATTGAAGATTTGTATTGGTCCACTTAAATTCCGGAATTCAATGCAATAGAACATTGTGGGAATGTAAAAAAAGTTTTAGATAAGACTTAATCCAAAAATTCATCTGATCTTTTAAAAAAACATTGAAAAAGCATGATCCACATTCCGCTTTAACAAATGTCAGCCTTGAGAGGTGTTGTACAGCCGTGGAAAATCAGATAAATTTCCTTTGGATTAAATCAAAATGCCAAAAAAAAACATGCTAATTAATTACAATGTTTTTAATTATTTTCCCAGTTGAAATAAGATTTTGCTGTAATTCACATTCCAGCTTTTAATTGTAAAACAAATGTTATTTATGCAAAAGAACAAGAAAATGTGAAACAAACAAATATATTTACCAGTTAGTTCAAAGAAAATATCGATATAACCTGTTTTAAAAAATTAAAAACTCGTTTCTAATTAATTTTCCATCACTGTACATTTTTGTTTTGCATCATATGTTTATTTTCCTTCTTTACAGTTCCCATCAATAAAAATCAAACTGTTTGTTAAGGTACAGCTGCGATAACAAAAATAGCAGTTATTTTTCACAATTATTCGATTTTAAATGAAATTGGCTTTATGTTGTTTAACTCCACATAAAGAGTTATTGTAATCGGTCCGATTTTCGAATTGAAAGTTTTGACATTTCTCGGCGTTACAAGGGCCCTAAAATCTAAATCAAAGATTGTAAGAGAGATGTGTGTGAGTGTGTACGTACATTCGTACGTTCATACGCCAGTGCGTTCGAATGTTCGTATGTCCATACGTTCGGGATACCATTTTTAATCGTCCATATCTCAAGAACCAATAGAGTTAAGGACTTTTTAAAAAAATGAGTGGTTGGTCAAAAATATCTCACGAACCAATATAGCTAGCGACCCCGATTAATTTTGTTTATTTAATAACGTGACGTGATACCACACGATTCGCGGTTTTTTTATAAATAAAAACAAATAAAAAAAATTTGTTACCTCCAATATTTTACGAAACCTAATAATTTTGATATAGACTCTTATTAATAAGCGATATACATACATTAGAGCGTTTCAAAAAAAAAAAATATTTTTTCTCGGAACCAGGCTCAAAAGTTTAGTTTACATGCCAAAATAGGCCTCTGAAAATTTGAGCCCTTAATATTAATATTTAGGACATCCGCATCGCACTTTTCGATTTCCCATAAGAATAAAAAAAAAAAAACTCTTATATTTTGCCTCAAAGATTGCTGAAATTTTATTAATCAAACAATTTTAAATAAATTGCGCTCGAAAACAGCTAAAATTTTTCTGTTTGATTAATTAAATTTCAGCAATCTTTGAGGGCAAAATATAAGAGTTTTGTTTTTTTTTTTTAACTCTGAGAGCTTAGAAATAAACTTTCAGTTTGTTTTGAAACTAGTAATCTTATAAATTTAAGAGCATTGTAAAGAAAATGCCTTAATTAAGGGTAAATTAAACTTTAACCTTAAATAACGTTTGACTGAGTTGATTTATCAAAAAGTGACATTAGACCTTTTTTGTAGAGCGTTCAATTCTCTACAAAATACATAAGAGGTATTACAATGCAATTTATCGTTCGTTAGTTATAAAAATCAGAAGAAAACAAAATTTTTTCCTGTGTTATTCTTATTGGAAATCGAAAAGTGCGATGCGGATGTCCTAAATATTAATATTAAGGGCTCATATTTTCAGAGGCCTATTTTGGCATGTAAACGAAACTTTTAAACCTGGTTCCGAGAAAAACTATTTTTTTTTTTTGAAACGCTCTAATGTATATCGCTTATTAATAAGAGTCTATAGCATATAGGTCAATTTTACAAAAATTTTAACCTCAACATTAAATTTGATTATTAGTGAGACCCAATTTCTTCAAAATTCAATTCAAAGGCAGATTCCATAGTTTATTGACAGCATAAGCTTTTGGAGAAAGCCTAACACAGCTCTACAAAAAATAAACCTGACATCCACAGTGAATAACGGTGTCGAAGAAGTTATGGTGCGGGATTACATGACCTTGAAGGAAATTTTTTGTTGAACTTGTATTTATGTATGTGATAAAATAACCTTTTCTTGTCATAACCTGGATTAAAATTGATGTGGCTTATTAAATATAAACATTTATCACGGTTAATAACAATAGGGTATTTATTTTATTCAATTTTGTTCGGAGTCCTGTTCTCAGTGCTATTTTTTTGACCGCAGCTGTATATGTTTATTATAACACTCCACACAGGCTTCCACACCCATTCAATCCAATATTTGTGGAAACAATTGGAAAAATATGCGTGAAAAAGTGTGAGATTGCCAATTAATATGAGCTTAAGTAGTATAAGCTAAGGAAGAATTTCAAAATATTGGATGCGAAGTTGTAGTACCCGTAGCGTGATGGTTAGTGCGTTGGACTGTCATGCAAAGGGTCTTGGGTTCGATCCTTGCCTATGCCATATAAAGTTTTTTTCACGGGTACTGCCTTTTGCGAGGAATTGACAAATCCTCCAAGAGTAATTCTTGGCATGAAAAGTGATTTCTCAAAATTAGCCGTTCGGATTCGGTATATAAACTGTAGGTCCCTTCCATCTCTGACAACATTACTCGCACACAGGAATGGTTGAGAGTTTTAAGTCACTAGGCCCTGGTTCTTCATGAACTTTTGCGCCACCTAATTTATTTATGCGAAGTTGCCAAAAAATCGGACACATGAAATATTCATTTTGGCAATGCATTTTCTTTAAGAAAATGTATGGATACAGTCTAAAACATTATAACCATTTTATACGACTTTCAAATAAATTTTTTATTTTAAATAAACCAATATTACAATTTAAGCCATTAAACAGCAAACTAATAATAAAAACAAAAGCAATTCTATAATTTAACACCTCGACACAATCGGATACTTCATATTTAGTACTTAGTTGCGTATCCTTTCTAATTCAATGCCTTTTCAAGGCGTCGATGTATTGCAGAGACAAGTTTTTAACATACTACATGACTTATTTTTTGAAGGCCTATCTTAAGGTCCTTAATGTTTCTAAAGTTCTTTGAGCAGCTCGACATCCCAGTTTACCCATTATATGCTCGATTGCTTTTTCCGTGTTTTAAGCACATTACGACAGTTATACAATAACCACGACCTGGCTGTATAACATGTATCCTTTGTGTCCTGGTAGAAGAAGAAATGTATTGTATTCCGATTTTACTGACACTGGAACACAAATGTTGTGTTTCAAAAAATTGAAACACCTTATTTATAATATTGTCGTATGTCAAATGGTGAACAACAATACAAACAAATATGTAGTTCCACCTTAATCCAAGAAAGCTTATCCCGTGTTATATGTTCATTAGCAAACTTAAGTTTTTCATTTCTATTTTTCACTGATGTATAACTTTTTATACACGGGTCTTTTTGAGTTGATTAGCCAGAAAAGAAGCTTCTCATCGTAGTCTCCAGCTTCTTTCCTTTTACTTTTCTCCTCACTTTATGAAACCTATTTTCGTCTTTAAATTGTGGAATTATTTTATGAACTGTGGAAGGGATCCGATGCAAAACTTCTACTATTTCTCGTACTGATTTACTAATTTTCGAATTTCTAAAGACGTTTGTTTTCCTTTGGTGTCATTTCGACGTAGAATAAGACACTACTTTAAATGTAAGTAAAAGTCTTCCTTAATAAAAGTTTAATAACAACATTGTCATTAAAAAGACAAAATCATTTCTTGACGACGGAAAAGAGTGGATAACATCAATTAAGAACAAAAATAACAACGCTATTAATAGGAGAGATATAAATGAGTCTGCTACCAAGTTTTTCGAAGAACTCTTCAAATCGTCAAAAGAAATAAAAGATAATAATATATCGATGGCGGACAGTTACTCCAACTTAAATACTATTACACTTTTTACAAAAACAGATATTGAACAAGCAATTGACGATCTAAAGACAGATAAGTGTACAGGAAATGACGGTATTGTAACAGAAATGCTCAAATATGGAAAACAACCAATTTCTACAGTCTTGACCACGATTTTTAATGACGTACTTATAACACAGCAGATTCCAAGACAATGGAAACAAGCTACAATTACGCTTATCCACAAAAAAGGAAATAAAGATGACATAAATAACTACAGACCAATAAGCAACATTTCTATGATATATAAACTGTTCTCCAAAGTAATGTATACAAAAATTAAGGACACATTAAACAGAAATCAGCCAAGAGAACAAGCAGGATTCCGAGAAGGTTTTTCAACAACAGACCATCTGCAAACAATGAACCAACTCATTGAAAAAACTAACGAATTTGAAAAACCTTTGTATCTTTTATATATTGACTTCAGTAAAGCATTTGACTCAGTAGAACATGACGAAATATGGACAGCGCTGACAAACCAAGGAATTCATCCTATCTTTATAAGGACGATGAAAAATATATATACAGACAGCGTGGCGAAAATAAAAACCGAAAGAATAGGAAGAGAAATAAAAATAAAGAGAGGCGAAAGACAGGGGGATCCAATGTCACCACCATTATTCTCTGCGGTACTGGAAGAAATATTCAAGAAACTAAACTGGGACAATAGATATGGAATAAATATTTGGGGACAATATTTGAGCAACCTTAGATTCGCTGATGACATAGTTCTCATCTCATCAACTTCCGGACAAATACAAAATATGCTCATAGAATTGACAAATGAATGCAAGAAAGTTGGACTTCATATCAATAAGACAAAAACTAAGATAATGACTAACAATATTAAAGATGACATAATGCTGGATAACGAAGACATAGAATATGTAGAAGACTATACTTATCTAGGACAGACTAAGTCATTCATTAACCAAGAGAAAAAAGAAGTTTCTAGACGCATTACCAATAGTTGGAAACAATTTTGGAGTCTAAAACAAATATTACAATCAAATCTAAGGGACGAAACACGAAAATATATACTAGACTCTGCTATTCTTCCTGTTATGACGTATGGGTTACAGACTATATCCTTGGCTTCAAGTTTACTTGACAAAATAAGAATATGCCAAACCAAGATGGAAAGAAAACTACTTAACCTACGAATAAGCCAGAGAGTGAGAAATAGAGAAATAAGACGAAAAACTGGTTTAACGGACGTGGTTGAACGAGCAAAACTCCTTAAATGGAATTGGGCAGGACATATATCTAGAATACAGGACCAAAGATGGACAAAAATCATTACAAAATGGACACCACCAGAAAGCAGAAGACCAATTGGACGACCGAAGAAAAGATGGGCAGACGATTTGCTTAAAGAAAGACAAAGTTGGTTCAATGACGCAAAAGATAGAGATCTCTGGGCAACATTAGGGGAGGCTTATGCCAGATCATAGAATTGTGACACGCATCCATTTATTTATTCAAACTTTGCTTACATATTAAAGTTGATTAAAAAAAAAAATTATGTCAATTTTATATAGTAATTATTTCAAAAGAAACAGAAAATGTAAACAAAAATGTAAATAAATATTGTACAAAATATCAATAATGGCAAATAAAAGCTTATAATAATAATAATAATAAACAACATTGTCATTTAAAGTGAAAAATATAGTTACAAAAGTACTACAAAGCAAAAGCAGCTAGTGTTCGATTAGGTGTTAAAGTTTTGCTAATTAATAATTTGAAATGCAGTTTTTTTCTTTATTTAAACTTAATTTGAACTTAAATACGTTATGAAATGATGAATAAGTTCTTCTACTTCTATACATTTTCTTGAATAAATTGCAATGCGAAAATATACATTCTCTTTGTCCGATTAGTCGTATGAGCCACTGTAGATTAACCGCTGTTATTAAACAGAAGTTATTTTAATTTGTCTATCATTTTTAACTTTTATAAAAATGTGCCAATAACTTAATAGCTTTTTGTTAACTTAAATCAATTAAAACATTTATTTATAAAATTAACAACATAACGTGCTTTTAAATTGTAAAAAAAAGGATTCAAGTTAAGAAATTGTTATGAGCAACTGTACCCATTTTGTTTTTGAATAAATATATTAATTATAAAAATTAAAATAATAAAACACAATAAACATTTTACTTAAATTGAATGTAATGTGAAAAATCACCACAATTTTGTTAAACGCTCATGTGACCTGTTAAGAAGATACCAGATACCAGAACGTACAATATCAGCTTTCACCAAACATGATTCTCTTAGCAAAAATTGACTATTCAAAAGACCAACCTGAAGTCTTTCACCATTCAGGATGATTCAGAAAGTCAGTCATAACTCAATTTTTTTAATTATTGCCCTTTGCGACTCTTGACTTTAACCTGATTTACCCTACATCCCACGGCGTACAAACCAGTGCATCCATTGTAAGTCTTGAATGTGCATAAAATTTAAAAATTTTGAAATTAAGTTTCCAGGAACAATTAATTTATATTGCATTTAAGTTTAATTAAGAAGAATGATGCGTGATCATTGCACATGAAAGTTCTGGTAATATCAGTACTTTTCTAAAGTACCGCTACATTGCAACTTCTTATTCCATCGAGATTCGCTTTTCGCCAATAAACTACGTATTTTATACATCAGGAAATTTTTAACTTGATGAGGCATTCATATTTTTCAACCATTAAAATGGAAATTGATATTTTTATAAATTATTTATTATTTTAAGGAGACTAAAGCAAGAAGAGTTACTTACTTATTTGTTATCAGGCTTCCAATTTGCAGCGCAGCGTGTGTACTGCTTGAACATTCAATATCAAAAAAGAAAACTTGATATAAATTTAACACACTAATAGGAGAACAGAGATTATTAGCACTTGGAATAAATTTTTAACGAGTTTTGTTCTTTTATTTAGATTATGTATTTTTATTCTAATTCAAGCACGTTTAGAGGCCCACCATCCATTATATCATTTTTATTTGGCAGGAAGTGAACCTTTAGGCGCCTTTTCTAATTTAAAACTGTTTTTCTTCCTAGATTTTAGATTTTACCGTTTGTAGGTCCGTTTAGTTGGATCTTCGTTCAATAGGTTCAATAATAATTGATTACAACAATTACCAAGCAAAATCATTTCAAGTAAATTTTTAGTTATTGGCTTTGGATAGTTTTGTTGACTTCATTGTTGGGGCTAGGAGTTTTATTGAGGAATTAGTGCGACTAATTTAGCAAAACTTTTGCAGTTTTTCTGTGTTAAATAAATTTGTATGCATTAAACTTTTCTTGAAAATTAAATTCACGGATTTCATATAAATTAAAGAATGTCTGTCAAAATATTTTTTATCTGTCAACTGGAACATGAAAAGAATTGAGTGAAGTTGGTTTTGGTTTGTGTTGGAAGTGGTGTTTCTGAATAATTAGGAGTGTTCATTGGCATGTAAGTGTTACGAGTCGGTATTGGAACTGATTTTAGCAATCAATTTAAAGCCGGTATGACAAGTAAAATTATTAACTATCAAGTCTGTTAAGCTTAGTGTACACGATTGCCAGGTCTGACAATCATTGTCAGATCTGCAAACGTCTGACAATGTGTGAAAATGAGCTGAAAATTTTAATGTGTGTGTACACGGTTTGCAGATATCTACAAACATCTGCAAATCTGTTGCCAAGTATTTGTCTGACAATGTCGACAAACTAATTTGGCCAAATAGCTAGCAATAGATTTGCAAACATTTGTAGAATTTCTGCCAACCGTGTACCCACCAAATCAAATCTGCAAATTTATTTTCAGCTCATTGTCACACATCGCATCAGTCAGAAAATTTGTCTGCCAATGAATAAATTTGCAAATGTTCCTCAAACGGAATCTGCAAATTTATTCATTGTCAGACGTTTGCAGAAACGTCAGAAAATGAAAAAAATTTGGTGATCTCCCAATGAATTTTGTGTACACACAGTTGCCACATCTGCAAATTAAATAAATAAATTAGGTGGCGCAACAGTCCATGGAGAACCTAGAGGCCTAGTGACTTACAACTCTCAACCATCCCTGTGTGCGAGTAATGTTGTCAGAGATGGAAGGGACCTACAGTTTATATGCCGAATCCGAACGGCTAAATTGAGAACGCACTTTTCATGACAAGAATTACTCTTGGAGAATTTGTCAATTCCTCGCAAGAGGCAGTACCCGTGAAAAAAGTTAGATGGCACAGGCAGGGTTTGAACCCAAGACCCCTTGCATGACAGTCCAACGCACTAACCATCACGCTACGGGTACTACTACATCATCTGCAAATTAATTTGTCTTCAAATACATTGATGAACAAATTTTTCTGCAAATCAATTTGGTGTGTAGACGGTTGTCAGCTTGCGTGTATACGATTGCCAGATATCTACAAATTAATTGGCAGATATTTGTCTGCAAATTAGGAGCCAAACCATTTGTCTGCAAATTAATTTGGTGTGTACACGATTGTCAGCCATTCGAGACAAATTTTTCAGTGACAGATCTGGCAATATTTGCAGATCTGGCAATATTTGCAGATCTGGCAATCGTGTACACTTAGCTTTAAAGTCTGTTCAGTGAGGATTTTTCTAGATCAGAACAGCACAGGACAGCACAGTTTCGTGAGAAACGTCAGATCAAGTTAGAACAGTCAGTTGTCAAAAAAAAAACAAAACAAATTGCAAATTGTGTGAATTTTTCGTTTCTCGCTTATTTTTTTCATTTTTTGTGTTTTTACTGTGAAAAATATTATTAAAAATTATTGAAATGGAAAATCAAGTGATTGCTAAGATAATACTAAATGAAAATGTTAGTGGTTCAGACACCGATAGTGATTTTTCGTTGGATTCCTCTTCAGATGATTGGAATGAAAGTGTGACGAATATTATTACCTTTTCTTTGATGAAATGTAAAAGAAATTGCATTGAAAGTTAT
Organism: Eupeodes latifasciatus; assembly: GCA_920104205.1. Taxonomy (NCBI): domain Eukaryota; kingdom Metazoa; phylum Arthropoda; class Insecta; order Diptera; family Syrphidae; genus Eupeodes; species Eupeodes latifasciatus. Next base: position 117,275,710 of record OV049926.1, read on the forward strand.
TATATTATATTTTATAATTATTTAATTAAACAAATAAAACAAATTGGCAAAATAACTTTATTTTATTTTTTTTCAAATCACGAGAAAAAAAAACACAAAGCACAGCCAAATCAAAACGTAAACAAAAAATGACAAATTCGATTTTGACATTTCTCACGATTCTGTTCTAACCTGATCTGACTCAAAAGCAAGAACAGAAAATCCTGTTCTAAACTGTTCTAGGTGTGTCAATGAACAGGAAAGTAGAACAGTTCAGCACAGAAAAAACCTCAATGAACAGCAAAAAGCTGTACTTTTCTGTCTAGAACAGTCCAGCACAGCGTCACTGAACAGACTTTTAGTGTTCAACTTTTTTAGCTTTGTGAAAAACGAATGGATATTATAAATGCCAACATTTTGTTGTTGTGAAACTTAAAATGATAGTGCTTGTACATCAGAATAGGGATACTGTATGGATATCTCAAAATCTAGACTTTTCCAAATTCGGAATAGGGACATAACTAAGAAAATTCTGACACACGTTTTAGAATTTGGAAAGCCTAGTTTTTGAGATAAATTGGTTATAAATTTGTATTTACTCTTCTCCAAATTCAAAAACTTTTTCTTTGGCATCAAGGTGTAAGATGAGCAAAGTTTCATTTTGGTTAATGCCGACGATTCCACAGACTCAGCCAGCAACTACAAAATTAAAGGCGCATTTAAATATACCACAAAATAAAGTTAACTAGCCTCTTCCACTTGTGAAAAGAATTACTGAGGTCAACCAATTCACTGCATGCATTTACCTCATTGATAAACTAGATATCGACTGCTAATCGATTCTAGTTCTGGCACAAAATACTTAGCCAATTGGATGCAATCCGTTTGGACCCGGTCCAAATCAGCCCGGCATACACGACCAAGCCACAGCCACTTCGACCGATTGATTATTAAATGTATGTTTTTCATTTACAGCACAATTAAATATACATATATGTATCTGGATAATAATCAACATAAAAAAGAATTTTTATAAAATAAATTAAACACTTCCAGTCATGTTTTGAGAAAAATATCTTTAAATTAAAAAACTTGTAAACAGAAAAACATTGCCGAAAATATAACCCTACAATGTATAAAAATAAAAAATAAATAAATTAGGTGGCACAACAGTCCATGAAGAACCAGGGCCTAGTGACTTACAACTCTCAACCACTCCTGTGTGTGAGTAATTTTGTCAGAGATGTAAGGGACCTACAGTTTATATGCCGAATCCGAACGGCTAATTTGAGAAAGCACTTTTCATGACAAGAATTACTCTTGGAGGATTTGTCAATTCCTCGCAAGAGGCAGTACCCGTGAAAAAAGTTAGGTGACACAGGCAGGGATTGAACCCAAGACCCCTTGCATGACAGTCCAACGCACTAACAATCACGCTACGGGTACTACAAGAACTCGGAACATGTACAATGTATACCTCCATTAAAAAAAAAAGTTGGTAACACTGACTGAGAAAAAATAAAAAAAGGGAAAGAGACATTAAGAATTTGTTGCCTTAAATTATTGTATGAGGTAGACTGAGATAGTTGTTAGGTGATTGTGTAAACAGACAGAACTACTTGCATCGTTGATTCCCCACACACGGCACGCACAACCGAGCCTTAAGCTCGTTGGATCGATATCGTATCCATAGAGGAATATATTTCCTCTATGATCGTATCGTTAATTTTTGAGTTGTTGAAAAAAAAAATCGGATGCGAGCGCACGTTGCGTCGCAAGTTGTTTCAATAAGAGTTCGAGCTTCAACGTCACTCACTCTAATCTTTTCTCTTTGAGATATCTTTCACAACCAATGTGTGTACGATTTGGTGTGTCCTGTGTTGCGGAATGCGTCACCGTGTGTCAGTACACCGGTGTATTTTCTTTTCGCCGCTTTGAGGAGTGTGCTCGTGTAGTTTTTTGTTTTTCCTAGAATAATTTAGTACACGAAACAGCGCCACCTTTTGATATGTAGAATCATAATCCAATATGTCACACCCAATGTGTACATTTTTGTTTTTTGTTTTTTTTTTCTTCATAATTTTTACAAGTGGTAACAAGAAAAAAGTAAAAATGTTACATTAAATTCATGTTGTGGACTAAAAATGAAATTTGAGGAATACAATATTTGAACCACAATACGACAACATCAACAATATTATTGTCTTTTGGCTACAATCACGATGTTTGGCTTGGCTGAATCCCAAAAGGATTCATTTCTTGAGCAAACAAAATTTGCTCGAGAAGAAAGAGCATTGGAAAAGAAAAGGGATAATGCCGCAATTTGTATTCAGTCCTGTGTCAAGGGATTCTTGGCTCGCAAGAAATATAAACAGAAAATATTGTAAGGATCATCTGTGATGGGATCATCTAATGGCAACATTTATTACATAAAGGGACCTTGTTTTTTCTTCTTTGTTTCTCATGCGTATATAGAGACGATTTCGACAGGATTGTGACCAATTTTCAATCGGACGATTGCGGACAAGATTTGAGTCCTTGTACGGAAGTTTACACTGTGGCAAGTTGTTTCCTTACATTGTTCCGGCCAAACGATTTAGGTCAACGAGAGAGGTTCGAACGGCTCTGTAGGTATGTCAACAAATCTGTTGAATCCGAATCGTTGAAAACAAATTACGCCAGTTTGTGTGTGCAAAAGAGCCTCAGGTAAAAATATAAGTTGTTTTTTATCGTTCATTGAGCGGACGATGACATTTTGTTAATTGCTTCTTTCAGCTTGCAATGGATTGCGCACATAAAAAAGTTATTGAACTTTTGCTGCCTGGTTATGGAGACTTTAAAACCAGGTAAATTAATTTGTTTGGAAAAGCATAGTTATCTAAATTTTGCAAAAGTTTATGTGAGAAAAACAAGCTGCTTTTTAAATAAAAATAAAAAAAGAGATTACTGAGGAAAGTTAGGAAATGCGTTAAGATGTGTAGACTAGTTTTGTACTAAATTTAGTCAAAAAGAGGCTAAATAAGTTCTTAGAAAAAAACATGTCGAAAAAGCCACTAAAGCATTAATGTTATGCAAAAGATTTGCCAGTAAAAAAGTTGTGATTGAAAACCAAATATCCTGAGATGTACATACATATGTACACCATGACAGTAAGACCCATCCTTGATCATTATCTATGGGACAGTTGCTGCATGGCACAAAAGAACCGAACTAATAACGAGAATGACGAGAAAGCACTAGAAAAATACGATATATTCTTAGGTAGGTATTTTAGGATTTTAGCAGTGAAAAATTTGCTTACTGCGTCACCTTGAGATTTTATAAGGAGGGAACTGAGACAGAGAAAATTATATAGGTCATAGTTATCGAGCCTTAATTGCTAGTCTAAAGAGATAAACCTCAAATCAAAAGTCATAGAATGGTACACTTATCAATAAAGACGCAGGCTTTTTCGGGCCTAGCTCCCTCATTCCCATAAAGAAGTCCGTTTTCTGAGGGAAGTTAACGCCATAGAAAAATGCACAGAACGTCGTCTGAAAAGACCCTACAGTAACCAATATTGAAAGCTTTTATTCCATTTGCTCGAAACAGTTATAGAAATGCGTGAATTTGCTCAGTAAATTCGGAAAGTACAAAAATGTCTCACAATTGATTGAGTATTGAGACATGCCGGAGTCGAGTGCAATAAGCAAACAAATTTTAGCTTTAGCTTCGTGTTCATTGTCATCAGTAGGAAGCTTAGGCTTAAAATAAAACTTTATAAAACAAACAAACAAATCAAAGGGATTTCGGTTGTTTCATGACCATATCCTGCAAAATCGGTAATCTACAAATCAATACTTCACAAAGTTTCAACACAATAGTAAATACTCGAGACAAAATGTTACACAAAAACAACTTATCCCTAGATTGAAATGGGAGCAGGAAGATTCACATAAGTACCAACAGAAGTTAGCGCAACAGTTATACTTGTTAGATGAATACTATTAGACAACAGAAATACACCAAGAATTTAGAATAAATCTAATTTTCTAATATGTATATTATTTGGTAATTGAATTTCTAACCAAAACTCAACAGTTGACCATTAAGTTAAAAATTTCGTTTGTAGTTATGTACATAATTTGCAATTAAGTGACTTTTCTACAAATAATTTTTATTTCATGCAATACAACTCTCATACAATACATAATCTATCTTGAAACATTGGGCTTTGGACATCGCAAAAGTTTGCGCTGCTAAATTTCATACCTTCTACACAAACAGATAAATACCCACATCCGAATAAAAGCCTCTAAAAATAAATGGATGGGTAAGCGCACAAAAAAGCGATAACCAGGTGAAGTATCAAGGTACACAATAAAGACACACAACAGAGAGGAACACCGAAGCGACCACGAGACAACACCCAGGCCAGACAACACCCGATAGAGTGTGTGCAGAAATCTTCACTGAGTTGAACCACCTAACTCAGCTGGTCAACGAGCCCACCCGAATATCGGACGTTGAAGGTCGAGCAGAAAACACTCTTGACTTGTTTCCTACCTCTGACCCTGATAAGTACACTGTTAGTGTTCTATATCCTCTAGGCACATCTGACCATTGTGTTATATCAGCAAATTTCTCGTGTCAAAATCGTTCAGTTAAAGAAAGAGCTCCTAAGAGAACCGTTTGGCAATACGAGAAAGCCAACTGGGACGGTCTCAATAATTACTTTAGGATCTTTAACTGGTCACTATGATTCCTCGATAGTGACGTTGACGCCAGCGCTGATATGATCACAAGTTTAATTCTCCTGGGAATGAAAACTTTTATTCCGAACAGGGTTAAAAGTATCAGACCTAAGGAAAACGCATGGTTTGAAACGAGCTGTAAAGAGGTTATTAGGGCCAAAGAGGTAAGTTTCCGTTGCTATAAAGCCAACCGTACTGAGGAAAGCCGGAAAAAGTTCAAACAAAAAGGAAGGAAGGCCTGCAACGCCCATATTCGATGGATCAAATTTTTATATGACCAAAAATTACGGCAAAAAATACTGCAATGTCCCAAAGGCAGTACAAATTTTTGGTCATTTGTTAAAAACATGAGGAATTCTTCCTCTTCATCGGTTTCTACGCTCGTCAATGACACTATTTTTGTTAGCTCTTTAGAGAAAGCTAATCTCTTTGCTAGGCAGTCCGCCGTCAATTCTACGCTGCCAGTGAGTCTTATGACTCCGCCTGTACTTGAGCGATCTAGTGATTCTATGGGACCAATCTTTTTTCGCACTCGTACTGTGGCAAGAGTCGTTAGAGATCTAAACACACATAAATCCGCTGATCCGGATGGTATCCTGGCAAAACCACTGCGTAAGCTTTTTCATCTGTCCTACTCCTCAGGTCTCGTTCCGAGCGGATGGAAAACTGCATTTGGAGAAAGTAAGATTATTGCACTTGATATTTCAAAAGCATTTGATAGGGTTTGGCATCAGGCCCTCTTATCGAAAATGCGTGCTTTCGGTTTTCACGAATCCCTGCTTCATTGGATTAGTAATTACCTTTCGGATCGTTCAATACAAGTAGTATTGGATGGGTTCAAGTCTGACAACCACAAAATAAATGCTGGTGTGCCCCAGGGCTCTGTTCCATCTCCAACACTCTTTCTTATTTTTATTAATGATCTCCTGTCTGCAACTTCTAATCCAATACATTGTTTCGCTGACGATAGTACTCTCATTATTTCATATTAGTTTTTAGACTCACATCCCTCTTCTTCGGATGTGGAACTACAACGACAAAATATGATAAGCTCATTAAATTCCGACCTAAACAGCATTGTTCAATGGGGATTAAAAAACCGCGTGGAATTTAATGCTTCGAAAACGCAATGCTGTCTTGTATCATTAAAGCGAGATATACCCCCATTGCCATTATCCATGGATGGCACTTGCATCAATGAGACTGAACACCTCGATATTCTCGGTATGTGTGTCACCAACCACCTCTTGTGGAACGATCACATACGCGATGTCGCCAAAAATGCCGCAAGGTGTTTGGGTTTCCTTAGGCGATGCAAGAAATATTTCACCCCTTCTGATCTGGCTGTTATCTACAAGACTTATATTTTATTTTATTTGATTTATTAGTTACTAGCCGACCCGTGCTCGCGTTGCTTCGCGTGTTTTTAATGTTCTCATACATCTATAGCTATGCGTGTGTAAATATCCATAGACACATTTTTTATTCATCTGCTCATGTTCAGTGCAGTGCAACTGACTTAACCTACCCACATTTGTGTGCTCTTTTTATCGACGTCATTGTAAGTACCTTCTTCGAGTTATTTGTAAAGAAAATTTTAACTTAATTTCAGTTTTATTGTGCGAGGAAGTGATACAAAATTGGTAATTCAAGCTATTATAATAGAACTTTTTTATTTTTAAATTGGAAGAATTATAATCTATTCACTTCCTCGAACCAGAAAAATAAAAAAGATCTAATTTTTCTTTACATAAATCGGCATTTCATGTGCACGACACTGTAGTTAATTAAATGTCCATAGTAACTTAAAAAAAAGAGCCCACACTGCTCACTGCTCAGCGATGTGACGATAGAATTAGAGAAACAAAAAAATAATGTGTGTGTGTAGGTTAGTTGATGAACTATACAATACAGAAAAATTGAATATGTAGGTAGGTAGGTAGGTAAGAGAAAAAACGTATAACTATTAAATGGAACACATATTAAGAGAGAAAGAGCATGGGAAGAAAAGAAAATTAAAAATGTTGGAATGATAATGAAATGAAACAAAGCAGGGACCTCGCGATTGTGATGGAATCTAATTTCCTGGATAAAATAAATTCAAAAAGTTTATAATTTTATAATTTGTTTTTATTTATTTCTCAGGTTGTATGTTTAACTTAGAAGTGATTTTAGGCTTAAAATTTGCGCAACAATATTGACTTTATGAAGCAATGCTAATCTTTGTCGATTATTGTAATATATAATATCATCATAAGTTCATTTACTTCACTTGAACATCGTCGTAAGGTCTCTTGTCTGACCCTTTTTTACCGTTATTTTAACGGCTTATGCTCTAGTGAAATAGCCAGGTGCATTCCTCCCCTTAAACAGTTCAACCGTAATACTCGCGCTTCTAGGAATGCTCACAGTATACCCTCGAGCCCAACTTCGGTCGTACTGTCAAATACAGAGATTCGTTCTTTAGCCGTACTACGCGAATGTGGAATGCCTTACCACACTCTGTCTTTCCTAGTCATTGCAATATTCAGGAATTCAAAACCAATGTGCACCGACATTCCCTTTTAAACCCTCTCTCCTCTTCCTAGTGCTCACACTGTGCCTCTGCATAATAAGGGTAGTAGTATCCTCTTGAGTGTGTGCTTATTATAAAAAAAAAGAGTTTGATGTTTTCTCTCTTCGTATGGACTTTGGAAGAAAGAACAAGACTGAATCGAACATGATAATCGAACACGGAAACTATTCATACCATATTCGTTTTTAAAAGTAGGAAATTGTGCGAAGTTCTTTATTTATGTTAAAATGGGGAACTTGTCGTTTAGAGCCATAATGAATCAAGTTCATCTTTTCATCTTTAAGCCGAAACAATTATATTGAACTACTCAATTTACTAAAACAATATGATCCAATTTTATTACAACACCTTGAAACGGCAACAGTTTTTAAAGTTTTTCAATGGCTTTCCAAAATGATTTAATCAAAACTGTTGCTGACGTTTTAGGCGATCACATTTCCGATAGAATCAGATAGCCAGAGTTTATAGCTTTGTGTGACATTCATTTAAAGTCCCAATTATCTATTGTTATTATACTTTAATAAAAAAAAAATCATGAAACATTTGCTGCATTTATCGATGTAAGCTCAGGGCGGACTGCAGACAATTTGAATAAAATGAATTATTGTTCTTGAAAACTTATCTTCAACTTCTAAAATAAAGTAGTTAACCCTGATATTATGAGCATTAATCGCCACTGATTGTTATATCCTTAATTTGAAGCAAATATTGAATACAAACAATTGTGCTTTTAGGAAAAAACCGAGTACGAAAACAATCAGGCATTTAGACTTGTCCAAACTAGAAACACCAATGATCTGAAAGATTATAAGAGAGATAAATTAATCTCAGTTCTCAGTAGGGATAGGATTGACTGCTCAAGACCTCTCAGTTCACTTCAAAAATCGCCTTTGTGGCAAGTCGAGCCTGAACTATCATTATTTTTAACCTCTGGCAAGTAACGAGGTCTTAGATAAAGAAATATGAGATACTAAAGCTAAAGAGCGTAGGATGGAAAAGCTACAAGTGAAGATGGGGTCTCATATTAAGTGCCTTGCACATGAGCAACGAACTGCGAATGGACGAACAAACGTGATTTTACACATTTCAAAAAGTCAATTCCACACAAAAACACATTTAAATTATAAGAAACCAATTGACACTAATATTAGGATAATAAAATTTGCATTTTGTTCTCTAAAACAAGAGAATTTTGTAAAAACAATTTGGTAGTAACGAATTGCAGTGTGGTTGCTACGAACTGTCACACTCTATTCGCGTTCCACATACCATCCACACTGCAACGAATAAATTGTTCGCGCTCAACTTAACCTCAAAATTATAACGCTCTTGTTTTGTTTTTGTGTGAAAGATCATGGCTGAGGAAAATATGGAGAAAAGGGTTGACAATTCGTCGCTGTCTGCGAATAGAAATAAAACTCATGTGAAAGAAAAGTCAAAATATGCGAACATCCACAGTTCGCAGTTCGTAGCTCATGTGCAAGATGCTTAATTGTTTTAAGAACGCAACCCCGAGCTTCTTCGTCCAGCTTAAATATTTTTCAGCAGTGTTTTTCGAAAAAATTACATTCCATTTACGTTTAAAAGATCAATCATCTTCCCAATTCACAAAAAAGGAGCTTTGGACGAAGTAGAAATCTATCGAGGAATCTCAATTATAAATGCCCATCGATTGGAATCGTATGTTGACGTCAAAAATATCCTCAATGAATTCCACATATAGTTAGTTCCTTAAAGGTAGGCTTTAAAAATGATCAGCGAATACACTTACGTAACTGTGAAATTAATTTTATTGAACACTTAGTTTTAAAAAACAATTGTTTGTTTGTTGTTTATGCTATGCTTATCAAGAAATAGATATAGATGAGTTTAAAGCAATTGCAAAATTCCACATACATTTCTTAAAAAAACTTATCAACTTGCTGTTGACAAGATGTACTCTTTACATTGAAGCATCCCAAACTTTTCACCGGTACCTTAAATATCAGACTCAGGTGTATTATATTTTGAAACTTTCAAAATCAACCAGATGAACGGTTGAGGATTGGTGGATGGCGAAGTTGAAAAATATTTTAATCAGTTTCGATGAGGTGATTTCGATGGATAAGAACAACTTGATCGATATTAAGGAATAATTAGGAAACGGGAAAACTCTTCCTTTAAAATCAACGCCGTTAATCTTTAGGCCTTACTAATAATCAAATTTGTGTGAAATTGACCTATATGCTATAGACTCTTATTAATAAACGATATACATGCTATAACCTTTAAGTCGACTCTTAACAATAAACCATTTGTAGTTTCAAATTAATCTCCGCCTCATTCTTGAAAGATGTTTAGAACGTTAACTATCTCAGAATTTGAGTAGTCATATCTGTTTATTTATTATTTTATAAAGAAGATTCTAATGGGAGACTGATACAATTTCTTTTACAGAAAACCACACCGATAGCATTTCGCTGACATTGTATTTGCACACTCTAATTGTATTTACTTCGCCAAGATCGTGGGCTTTAATACACAACAAAAATATGGACAAAATTCAACCAGCTCTTCAGAAAATATGTTGCAATATACAAGGATATTTGATTCAGAATTCGTTTTTTCATTCTATGAGGGTAATTTATGAGTTAAACCACAAGCAATTCTTAATATAATCTTATCTAATTATGTGCCCCCTCTTGCTAGTGTATAATGCTCAAAGGATGTGTTCGGGAAGAATTGTCCCTGAAGCCAGTTTCAATTAAAGCCATCATCACTTTATGCACCCGGCCTCTTATTGATGGAGACTTCAGTGAACTTTTAGTATCAAAGTTTTTAACCGACATTCTGTCCATCCCTGCGCTAATCTTACATTTGGAGACGAACGCACCGCAATGTGTTGCACAGCTGCAGTCAATGAATATTCTCAAAAGAGCTCTCAAAATGTCTGAAACTTTAGGGTGGCACAAAGAGTTTGTTAAAACATCTTCGGTTAGAAAAATTGAAAATTAAACTGAAATAAATTTGATTTGTAATTTAAAACAAAATTTCCAGGGAACAAAATCATTGGCTTTTTTAGGAAATCTTGTGAATCTTTTTCACATCGAAAATACAGACGAAGCTCGTTTACTGGCATATCCCCAAATGACTGTAAGACTTGCATATGTTTTCTATTAACCTAAATATAATGATTTTAATTTCTGTAACAGGAAGTGGCAACTTATATTTTAGAAAAAATACCAGAAAGTGTTGGTACAAAAGGTGTATTTTCTCAATGGCATGATCTTCTGGGTTGGTATACACCTTCCCAAGATACAGCTCAAAATCAAAATGTTCCGTTGCTTAAAAAACAATTCCATATGTTGTGGGGACACAAGTGTATTAAATTGCTTCTGGGAGACGTTCTCAAAGAAATCAATAAAAATTTCGAAAGACTCGAATTTCACCCGCCTCCTCAAAACTCAAGCAGCAATTTGTTGCGCAGGGCCCTAGAAAGAAGTTCAACCAAAGGTAATTTGAACAAAAGTGGCAAGCAATGGAGAAAATTGGACTCGCCAGAGTTTTTGATGGTATCAAAAGTGTGTTCAATGTTCTTTGCTGCTCTAACAACACTATCACAATTAAAACTGGACATTTTATCAGGTAATGTTGACTTAAGATAAAATTAAATAAATAATTAATAAGCATATTTTTGAACAGGAATATGTTATAATGACTCAATACTTTACGATCTTTGGCAACTTATAACATCGGCTGGGCAGTACTGTGGAATACGGGAATATGCTGATCTTTTAAAATCTGACGCCACCGGCTCCCAGCCGCAAATTTGTATGCTTATGTTGTTTTCAGATTGTATGACGCATTACGTTACGTAAGTGAAAATATAACAATAGTTTAAGGTTCTCATTATTCCAGAAATCTACAAAGTTCACTTGTGATTTACGACTTTTTTCATATTTTTTTTATATTAATTTCTAAAAACTCAAGTTTTTAATGGATTTTGCCATACTTTTGCAAAAATAAGCTTTTTTTATATGATAAATTCATTTATCGAAAGTGGGTCATGCGAGACATAAGATTCTCATAGCTATTTATATCTATTCTACTCTTCAAGTCTGGATCCTAGTGAATAGAAAAAAGCATTTTTTAGAGCTTGGAATCAGGCTATCTTATTTAAAATGTGTGCCTTTGTTTTAGATAGGTCCCTCCTCATTGGATTAGTAGTTACCTTTCATACCGTTTAATGCCAGCAATGATCTCCTGTCTAAGACTAGGCGTCTAGATTCACAACCTAGCTCTGGCAACGACATTATTGTTTAATAGGAAATAAAAATCGATTTTAAAACAAAACTGTTATTATATTATAACAGTGCAATTTTACTGGTAAATCAAGGCGAAGGGGGTACCACATCTTCTACATCAACGAGATCTGCAGATTTAGGTAAAAACAGTGAGCTATCAAGCTACAATGATGAGCAGAAATTAAAAACCATTACACTTTCAACCAGAGATCAGGCACAAGCAATCCTCCATATAACAGTTTTTTTTAGACGTGTGGTTTTCAATCTGGCAATACTTTTTTGGGAGTTGGTCTTTTTGACAGCTGTCACTTGATTTATGCTCGGTTTGGGTTTGTCATTTCATAATGAATAGATTTACTCCTAAACAAAGTTTTAAAGTAGTGCAAATTTAATACTAAAAAAATGGTTCGGTTCGTGCGACGCTTCGACCGAACGACCATCAAGAGCCTCGTACGTTCAGTGAATGGGCCCAAAACAAGATAGCCACCGATTCCAATTTTCACAAGAAAACTTTGTTCAGCGATTAAGCTCATTTTTGGTTCAATGTATACTATAATAAGCTACATTTTCGTATTTGGAGTGATCATAATCTACAAGCATTTGTTGAAACGGCGCACAGTGGCCCGTTTATGCAAAACTGCTTGCAATATTCATTTTTCGAGTGGGTCTATAATGCAAAACTTTTTAGTTCACTGGACTCACAAATATTTGGAGCTTGAGTAATCGAAAAAAATATTCAATTTGGGTTATTGGTGTGCCTTATAGAGCAGGCCAAAGTTGAACATTTTTTATGATGATCATTTTTTTTTATTTTTTTATTTTTTTTCTTAACTTTGAATGAAAAAAGTAGAAAAAGGGCTTCCAAACGCTTTTCGTTTTTGTTTTTATGATATGCTTTGCCATTATTTAGATCGGTAGTTAAAACAAAAAAAAAACAAAAAAATTTTTTTAATTGTTTAATTTAATTTTTTTGGAAACACTACTTTTTGCACACTTTTTCGACTTCAAATTGGATAGAAAAAAAAGGTTCAACGAGTGGTGCTAAGATCTCAACTGATTCAGAATCCTTATATATTCCTTTACATAAATCCAAAAGATCAACTGCGTCATTTTGCATCGAACTCAGCTAGGGAGATTTGAAGTGATGAAGTCAGTCATTTTTTTCCCCTCTTTTTTTATGGACATTTTTTTTATGGTTTTCTTTGTTTTGTGTGTGGTGGATTTACAAAAGATGATTTTATTTTAAAAAGGTAAATCATTTTTATTTTTTGTTTATTACATAAGATTTTCAAGAGTTTTAGAACTAATTTTTTTAATCCTGTTATAAAATTTTAAATAACGCATTTGTTTTCGGGTACGATTGAATTTTGATCAGGTACTTTTATTGATAAGGATTAAGATTAAGAATTTATTGATAAGATTTAAGGATAAAACGATTTTGGAATATGTTAGTATACAGGTAGACAGACAGGTAGTTTTATTGGGGTGTCTTTAAATATAATTAATATAAGGATTAAAGCGACTTGAGTGCAGGTATTTACTCTAAGGTATAAAAAGATGAAACATTTGACTAAAATAATCATTTAGAATTCAAACGAGCGTTCGAGCAGTTGCTTTTATTTTTCAAAACAATTTTAAATGGATATTCCGAATAAGGATTTGTTTGAACTTTTTGTCAATGTTACCACTTGCAATGAGTTTATATCTGCCGTGGAAATTGAATACCAACTACCAGATGAACGAATTAACGGAAACAAAGTCTACGCGGTCATGTCCGATATGCAAAAGGACACAAAAGAATTTCAATAAAGATGAATCAATTGAGGACGAACATAATTACGAATATGGAATCTCTCCACTGCACGCTAGAATCAGATGCATGGAATTTATTTTGAAGCTTGCGTATACTCTTCGACAAGAAGGAGAAGGTACTGATGAATCGGTTGGGACCAAGGAGGCGGAAAAAAGAAGAAAACAAGAGATCCAAAGGCGTTTTCGCGATGAGCTTGGCCTTGATGTGGATAAACCAAAGCAAGGGTTTGGAAACACTAATGACGGAAACACTGCAAGAAGATTTTTTGAATAGTCAGATGCAACCGCTCGAATAACTGGAGTCAATGGAGAAGTTATAATGAGGCTCAAAGTAATATTGAACGTTTTAAATTGCAGAGAAGTAGTGAATGCAGTTAAATTTGGGGAGTATACAAAAAAAACTGCAGAGCTTTTAAAACAAAAGTATCCTGAAAAATTACTCACACCTACACTACACAAAATATTGGTTCATAGTCAAAATATCATTGAATATCAATCACTACCACTTGGAGAACTGTCAGAAGAAGCCCAGGAATGCAAAAATAAAGACTACAAGAAATATCGATATCAGAATACGTGTAAAGTTTTAAGGATTCGGCAGAATGAGGACCTATTTAACATGCTTGCAACCTCTTCGGATCCACTTATTTCTTCATTAAGGCATGTGAGAAGCCAAAAAGATCTGAAAGAACGATACTTTCCAGAAATGATGAGTTTATTACACATTTCCCCGGACTTAGATGACAGTTTTCAAGAAATTTAGTGTTTATATATTAATTTGTTTTGTCTTTATTTCTTTTTACACTGACTTTTGATATATGTATAACCAAAATACATTATGTACTCTTGAATACTGGAAAATAAAAACAAAATGCCTTAAAATTAAAAAAAAAATACTTTTTTCCCCACTGTTTCACTCGAATTGGTTCTTTTTCTCTTTGCTCCACTGTTTCAATTCACTAAATTACTTAAAAAATTGATTTTGATGATTGCATATTAAAATACCGCTACGTTTATCACCTTTGTTAAAACTTTTAATTTTAACACAAATTTCTGAAACACCCTGTAAACAGTTTTTTTTGCTCTACTGTTTCAATTCACGCAGATTACTTAAAAAAATGATTTTGACGATTGCATATTAAAATAACGCTATGTTTATGACCTTTGTTAAAACTTCTTATTTTAACACAAATTTCTGAAACACCCTGTAAACAGTTTTTTTTTTTTTGCTCTACTGTTTCAATTCACTCAGATTACTTAAAAAAAATGATTTTGACGATTGCATATTAAAATACCGCTATGTTTATGACCTTTGCTAAAACTTCTTATTTTAACACAAATTTCTGAAACACCCTGTGAACAGTTTTTTTTGAAAGTCACAATTTTTATAGCCTTAGAAATTTCCTTCAAGATAAAAAAAAAATTAAAGCAATACCTTTATTCGTTTAGGAGATATGATTTTTGCAACCAAAAAAGTCAAAACGGGCCACTGTGCGGCGCCGTTTCATCCTGAAAAAGCCAAAATTTCTTCAAAAATGAAACCGGTGGTAATGTTACAGTCATTCGTGCCTGAAGGGGAGGACGTCGATGTGGACGACCTTTGGTTCCAACAAAAGCGCATTATCTTGCGTCATGAGCCTGTAGCGTCGCCTGGTTACCCAGATAGACAAATAGTTTAGTTTGTTGTGATACCACATGAATCTAAGGGTATTCCCTAATTGTAAATGTCGAAATTAATCAGATCTTGGGATCATTATAAAAGAATTCTCCTAATTGGAGTCTTCGTCTTTGGGAGAAATTGTACGATCTACCAAGAAAAATTAGATGGTTTGACCGTTTAGGATCAAGCTTTGGCCAAATAAGTTTTGTTGACAGTTAAGCATTGTAGGTGGTGGTAACTGGTAGTCCATCTGCAGTATGGTTTAACTGTTAATAATGTCAATTCTAACATAGACATAAATGGATTAATTAATTAAATTAATCTATGATTTATTGTCATGTGTGGTTTATTGTATACCATAATTTAAATTTTTAGTATTTCCTAACACATAACGACATTAGTCTTTTTTAGTGAGTAATAGAACATACGTATGTTAAATATATTTATTCCAACTTGAAAAAGCTTCTTTATATTGCAGTGTAGTTTTAGACTAGGAAAGTCAACAGTCGATCAAATATTCACATTACGGCAGATCCTGGAAAAAAACCCAGGAAAATCAAATCGACACCCACCATCTTTTCCTCGATTTCAAGCCCGCATATGATAGCATCTACAGGAACGAGCTGTAAAGAGCCATGTCTAGTTTTGGCATCCCTGCCAAACTCGTCCATTTGTGCAGGATGACCATAGAAAATTCGCGCTGCTCCATTGGAGATAGATAGATATAGATAGATAATTTTATTTTCAAAAAGATTTTACAAAAAATGAGTAATGCTGGTTTAAAATTAGTTTTGACAATAACTTTAAGTTGCCTGTCAGGTAAAAAAGTAAATTTAAAAATATATAAGCTTAGTAAGTAGATTAAGTTACATAAGTTATGAAAATTCATTAATAATAAGATTGCGATATTTAATTGACGCATTTAAGAAGTAATATAAGTTAGAGTAGTAGTATCCATTAGGAACGTTGAGAAGTTGAGAATGATAAAGCATGCCGCTGCCAATAAATTTTCTTCTGTATCACTTGAGAAGATTCTTCCATTGATATTAAAGAGCCCGCAGTGAGCTTTAAAAATGATGGAAATCATATCACGTGAATTGGAGTCATCAAATTAGTTCAGTATGCTCCATTAAGGTTAGAACCAACTTAACAGAACCATTTGAGGTCAAAAAATGCTTTAGACAAGGTGATGCGCTGTCATGCGATTTCTTTAACATCGTCTTTGAAAGAATAGTACAGAGCTCCCACGTCAACATTAAAGGCACTCAGCCTTATTTTGACATTCTCTTTCGTTCGAAAGTTATTCGAATTCGTATGATACGTATTTTCACTTTCTAACGATTCGAAAGTTCATTTTAATTCGAAACTAAAGCACA
The DNA here is from genome assembly GCA_920104205.1 of Eupeodes latifasciatus. NCBI lineage: Eukaryota > Metazoa > Arthropoda > Insecta > Diptera > Syrphidae > Eupeodes > Eupeodes latifasciatus. The sequence continues at coordinate 117,292,128 of OV049926.1, forward strand.
CTTTGGCTTTCTAATCATTCGAAACAAACGTCATTTATTAAGCGTTTACATCTTGATGAGAGAATTAAAAGAAAAACATGTAAGTTCTGTTTTTTTTTCCGAAAAATAAAGAAAATGGAATATATTTTTATGAAAATCTATTGATGTTTTTATTAAAGGTCACAGTCACACTCAAATTGAACAACTATAGAACAAAAGGAAGTTCTTATATAATTAATGGAAGAAAACCATGAAATCGCGAGAGGTTTTCGTACAAATCGAATCTTCAATCGATTTGATGCATCCATAATTCTTCTTCGATTTATGCTGCTTTGATTTTTCATAAATAAAACAATTTGAATTTTTGAAAGACAATTTAAAGGATTTTATCGACTGTGTTACTTTTGATTCTCCTTGACAACTGTGAAGTGTGACCAGGTGTGATTCAAATAAAGAGATTTAAAGTTAATTTTTTTTTGGTTATACATGTGGGACGAAAGCAAATCGAATTATAAGCACATTAATTATTTTATTAGATTTAAAGGTGCTGAGTTAGCTGTACAAAATTTTGTAATGTATTTTTTTACTTTTCATATTAATAAATTTAAATTTATGTTCCCATATTCAAAGTGTCATTGATGGTTTTTTAAATAATTAACATCACTAGCACTTAGAACTTTATTAATTTAATTTTTCTTAAGTTAAGGTATTTTTTGTATTCCATCCAATTGTTTCAATGAAATTGAAAGTTTGTGGAACAATTTTAAATTTTGTTACTTTGGTCACACTAAATACGATCGAAACTTCAAACAGCTAACTTCGAATTCGAGTTCATTCCTGTTCATTTAATATATTCATTCAGAAGTGAACATTATTCGTTAGAATGTCAAAATACAGAAATTTCATTCTAATGAATGGGCGTTTTTCTTTTTTAGTTCAGAGCAGAGCTCGAACTGTCAAAAAAATAATTGTGTTTCTTTTTGAGCTCTGATCGCTCAGAGCTTCAAATTCGTGTTTCTTTTTTAGTTCTGAACATGTTCAGAGCGCGCTCCGTGAGCTCAGAATAAAATAACAGAGTAAACGGAGTAAAATGCTGAACACAAACAATTTGATGTTGAAAGCCGGGAAATTAAAAAAAAATCATCGTCAAAACAATAAAAATGGCGCAAGAGGCTGGTCGCTCTAGTGCAGAAGGAAAAATAATTTAGAAAAAACTAATTGCATATAGCATTTTTATGAATCAAATTTATTTCAGGCGTCAAATGGACCAACGCTATGACTGTTTTTTTAATTTATTTGATTAAAGAAAATTTTTAAACGCCTTCAAACAGACGACATTTCAAATCATGACAGTTTAGTGCTCAAGTTGTTTCATAATTAAATCAGAGAGCTCTGAACATACTCTGCTCAGAACTCTACTCTACTCTACTCTGTTCGCTCAGAGTCTGCTCAGAGCTCAGCTCTGAACTAAAAAAGAAAAACGCCCACTAGATCTATTCTAACGAATTGGCTTTCATTAGAATGTCAGAATAAGCGTGACTATTTTTCAAAAATCTGTCCAATTACTAGCATATGTTGATGACATTGACATAATCGGACGAACTCAGCATGATATCAATGGGGCGTTTGTGAGTATTAAGGCAGAGGCGGCAAAAATGGGTTTAACGATTAATGAGGGCCAAAGCAAAGTACATGCTGTCATCGAAAAAGGACTTACAACACCGACGTCTCGTTCAAAACGTCACCATTGACAGACGTAACTTTAAGGTAGTTAAGGACTTCGTCTAACTAGGCTCTGCCATGAACACAGAAAACAAGACCAGCGCTGAGATCAAATGAACTCTTGCTAACCGCTGTTTAACTTTGCTTAAAACTTTGCTCAAAATAAATAAACGCGCAAAAATTTAAAATAAATTCCGTTTGAAATTTTCAAAAGGGACACACACATTGGCAATGTCAAAACCGACACAAAATAAACAATTTAACTAAGACCGGAAAAATGAAGAGTAGCCTCCGTATTTACCCTAGTTGAGTAGTTCAAAATATAATTACAAGATGGCATGATGATTCGTCTAAATCCATGATTTAATAATAATTGTATTTCAGCCCAATTCATTGCGTTAGGAATGTTTAAACCTATTTTTTTTATTATCGTTATAGAATATTAGACGAATATGAAATGTACACCGAGCAGAAACCATTTCTGTTAAATGACTTTGTTGGATTATCCCATTTCCTAAATAATTTTCTATACAAGATCATTCAGGATAACCTTCTTGGTAATAACTAATACCGTTTATTAAACGTACACTTTTAATTCAATTTGTAAATTCTCCGGTTAGATCGGAAAAATTTAACATCGTTACCGCTTTTTGTATCGCTGCACACACTTTTGCTCTGTCTCTATCGCAGAGATTGTCGTAGGCCTTTTGCCACGCCCAATCACTGGCTTATACAAGACATCAAACCTTCGCATTTTTTGGCCGATTTGGAAAAAGGAAAAAAGCATGCACAGATCTTATTACAAAAAATGCCACACATCATACCTCACGAAGATCGCGTCAAGCTATTTCGTAGATATGTACAAAATGAAAAGGCAGTTCTTGGTCTTACCGAATCAGCATGTGCATCGCCCAGATCGGCTTTAATTGTTATACACCGAGAACGTATAGTCGAAGATGGATATCGACAGCTAGCAGCATTACGTGCACATGCTTTGAAGGGTGTGATTCGAGTGAGGTTCATCAATCAGCAGGGTCTTCATGAAGCCGGTATAGATCAGGATGGTGTTTTCAAGGAATTCCTTGAGGAAACCATCAAAAGAGTCTTTGATCCATCTTTGAACTTGTTTAAAACAACATCGGACGAGCGACTATATCCATCCCCAATATCGTTTGTGCAAGACAATCATTTGCAGCTGTTCGAGTTTGTAGGAAGAATGCTGGGAAAAGCCGTCTATGAGGGAATAGTTGTGGATGTCCCATTCGCATCTTTCTTTCTGTCTCAGTTGCTTGGTCAAACCCAGCAGGCTCTGTATTCTTGTATGGATGAATTGCCATCTCTGGATAATGAGCTTTACAGAAGCTTAACTTTCATAAAACACTACAAACAAGATGTATCGGATTTGAATCTGACTTTCTCCGTTGATCAAGATGTAATGGGCAAGATAGTGACACATGAATTACATCCAGGTGGAAAGGGCCGCGGTGTGACTGATCATAATAAGTGAGTTATACTTTTCAAAATCAAGTTATTCAAACATCAAATATTTATGCTAAATTATTGTTTGTATACTTGTTTAATATTGCTTCTGAAATTTAATGAAAGTTTATTACAGAATAATATACATCCATTACATGGCCTACTTTCATATGCATACTCAAATACGTGAACAGACAGCTGCTTTCAATCGTGGATTTCGTAGCATTGTAAATCCTGAATGGTTGTCGTTGTTTTCAGCTCCTGAACTGCAAAGGCTAATATCTGGCGACACTGTGCCCTTAGATTTGAGAGATTTGCGTAAACACACGCAATACTATGGTGGATTTCATGATTCTCACCGAGTGGTTGGATGGCTATGGGATATTTTAGCTAAGGATTTTACAGAGGAAGAAAGAAAATTATTTTTGAAGGTAATAAATTAATAATTTTTTTTTATATTATGTTTTCAATGATTATCTAAAAATAATTCCAATTTATTATATCACATTTTTGTTAGTAGCTCTTTTAAAAATGAATTAGAGGACAGGTGAAAAAATAACAATAAAAAAACATAGATAGTTCAAATTGGCTTCGAGATTGATGGATTTTCATCGCAAGAGTCAATCGCACAGATAATTAAAATCGATCAGTTGTAATAATCGGAATTTGTGGGATAAGAACTTCCTCTCCTATAAACTTGGCTTTGAGGATCGTCGCTTGAATCACGTTGTTCATCAATTTGTTGACGGAGAACAGCGTAACGCCACGGGGCGTAATATCAGATAATTAGTTGCTTCATCCTCCTCGGTCCGCTGTCAACAGATTTGTACAAATGAATTTCTCCTGCGATTTGAAGTTGAATATCAAGTTATCAACGTCGTTTTTCTTCGCTGCTAGTACATATTGTCCGTCCACTAATCCGATCTAGATTTTATTTATTTTGTTCAATGCATGGGAACGCTATGATATTGAGGTCCTCCTTCATTAGAAATTTGGCCATTGCCAAGCGCTAGCAGTTGTCTTTGTCTCCAGAATTTAGTTAGGACTCGCATGTTCGTGGTCGATTTTCTATTTTTCAATTCAAAAAGCCATTACGGAACAATTTAACCCAAAATTCCACACCCTTACTTTCATAGTATCCACTTTTATCTTCTTTTTAGATAGATATATAAAGATTTATTAAACTTTTCAAATTGTAACATGTGTACAATTTTTCAAAAATAAATCTATTAAGGCATTGCCCGATGGGCCGTCAGCCAGATGGTAGACTAGCTTAAATAATTTACTATTTTAAGATTGTTATATAAATAAATTGAGTTTAAAATATCTTTTTCTTTTTTATTATATTATTTTTTTTGTATTTATTTTAAAATTAAAAGTCTTCTTGTATAGTGTTGTCTCTATACGAAAGTGGTAGTTTAATAAACTGTGCTTACTTTAGCGAATCGCTTCCGTTCAAGATTCGTCGCAGTGGATTAACAACAACATTGGCAACTCCGTAATTCTTAAGTATTTAAAATCAATTCCAAAGCACACATGCAATTCCACAGAAACTCCCAGATTTCTATACCTTCCAGACCTTTCTGCGAGGATAGGGCATTTCTGGAAGTCGAGTCAGTCCACTTTCATATGGATGGATGGATCAAAAACAAATGAAGGGGTTGGTGGAGGTGTGTACTCTAAACGACTGAAATAGAGTGTCTCATTCCGTCTTCCCAATCATTGTAGCGTGTTTCAGGCGGAACTTTTGGCGATAAAAAAAAGTCTTGTCCTGGCTTTAAGAAAACATGATATCAACATCTGATATCCGTATTTTCTGAAATAGTCAGGCCGCTATCAAGTCTTTGAACTCTGTCCCTAAAAACTCTTTAACAGTCCATAACTGTCGATCATCTCTAATGGAGATGGCACAATCGCATATAAGCTCGATTATGGGTGTCATAACCGAGCACTGTCTAATAGAAAAGCACGCCACGCGGCTAGGCGTATTCTCAAATGACTTTTGCAGATGCTGTATGGATGAGGAAGAGGAGGAAACTTTTTAAAGTAATTCATTAATTGAATATGTCTCTCTAAAGAGTGAGTTCCTTGCTTTGTCCAAATAATTATTTCTCAGCTTAGAATCTAGCCTTTCAATGAGGTTGTTCAAAAGTGGTTTCCATTTTACCACGTTTTGCAAAGTAAGGCTCACACTTTTCAGCTTACTTCATCCATTCTTCAAAACACGATACTCTAGATTTTACTATCGATGCTGCAATCCCTCTAGCTACTTTTTCAGTCTGGCTGAACATGAGTTTAACAATTTAGTTAAAACGAAGTTTTAGAGATGAAAGGTACAGTGGTGAAAGTCCAGTTTCAGTAAGGAGCATGTAGTTTGTAGTTGTGTTTGGCACCCGAAATTGACGTTTTAAGAAGTTAGGAGTTTTTCTGCAGTTTTAAATTGACGCCAGACCCAGGATTCTGCAGCGTATAGCATTATTGATTAGGAAGCTGCGAGAAACACCCGATATTTTGAGCTCAATGAGAAGTCTTTGTTTCCATAAACATTGTGCCAAACAGTCCCAATCGCATTCTTGGAAGCAGATAGTTTCTTTAAAAGGTGTCGTTCCATATTAAGTTGCTTGTAATGGTGAAAGATAAGCGTTGCTATTCTTTTACTGTTTTAATGGTGTCCTCCCCAAAAATCCATTTCAAATTTTTAGCTTTAGCGTTGCTATTCTTTTATTGTTTTAATGGTGTCCTCCCCAAAAATCCATTTCAAATTTTTAGCCAAACGCCCTGTTCTTTTTCGAAAAACCATTGTTTTTAATTGGTTTAGATTCATCGTAAGGTTCCATTTCAAACAATACAATTGTTGTTTTAATATTAATTTTAGTTCAGAAGTAATATATGTAATTGTATTAAAAGAAAACGTATAACGTTGTGTTCTCTATTCAAGTTCGTAACAAGTTGTTCGAAACCACCTTTGCTTGGCTTTGCACATCTTGAACCACCATTTTCAATACGCTGCGTTGAAGTAGGTGACGATGAAGACACTGGTGATACTATTGGAAGTGTTATTCGCGGATTTTTTACGATTCGCAAAAAGGATCCACTCAATCGACTCCCAACTTCTTCGACATGTTTTAATTTACTAAAATTACCAAACTATCAAAAGAAATCAACACTTAGAGACAAATTACGTTATGCAGTGTGCAGCAATACTGGATTTGAACTCTCATAGTCACACGAAATAGGTAAATCCAAAAAATAAAACAAATTAAAATCAATTACATTTTAATGTATTTTTTTATTTCCGGCAAGCAGCAATTGGACAGAATGTTTTGATCCTTACAAAAAAGATACTGGATATTTTGTTGGTTAGACATAACCTATGCGTACATTTATTTATTAAAATATGAATGTACATATATTGGATATGTATCTGTGATAGATTAAATTGTATTATTAAAGTGAATGTATATAAAAACACAATTACAAATATGTTTGTAAAGGCTAATAAAATTTAGGTACACATGCATATAATTATATAAGTAAAATGTATAATGTTTATAAATATCTATTTCATATAAATAAAATAAATCATATTTTTAATACTCCTTCCATTATTAAATTTATAGATGTGAAAAATTACTCGACACCAAAAATTAAGAAAAAATAAACTTATATATAAGACTATTGGTTTTGTATCTTAAAACTGTGTTCAAGCAATTATGAAAATATATGCGTCCTAAAAACATAAAAGTCTTTAAAAGATCTAAATTTTCTGTCTTGTATAAGCATTTGTTGGAAGGTCAAGACCTTTGCAAGATAGTATCACGCCACGGGTGTATCAAGTAAAATCTCCCTTTATCAAGTCAAGTGTATTTTGTGTTATTTGTGTCAAAAAATATCTATATTAACAGTCACTATAAAATTGAAGTAAACGGAATACAGGAAATTTTTTCGCAATTAATTAGAAAATGTTCATAATTTTCTTTGTAATCTCAAATCTAACACTTTGAAATAAGAAACTGAATTTTTTGTGTAAACGAATTGGACAAGGGACAATTTAGACGTTATTCACGTTTCCTATTTTCGATGAAATTATACACTGTCAACCACTAGGTTGAGGCAAAACATTTTGGAATAGTTTTTCGCTTTTCGTAGCTGGTGGAAGTGGTGTACCCGGAAACTTTTACTACCTGTGAATAGGTACGTATTTCACCATTACAAATTAAAAAAAACTAAAATCGGAAATAGAATTTCCCAATAGAAAATAATAAACTATTTAAAAAGCGAATAAAAAAATGGTCCACTTGGATGAAGCCATTGCAAGAGCTTATAAGTGCGTTTTTTTTAAAAACTTTTCTATAGAATATCTAAAAGAGTTTTGAAAACGACTGTTTTAATTAAATTAAAACACACATGGGCTCTGAAAAGACTTTGACAGCTACAGAAAAAGCAAAAATAGATGCTTTGAAGGATTTAGGACTCTCTGGACATGAAATAGTAAGGAGATTAAACAGAAGCAAGAAAGTTGTATGGGAAAAATCAAAAAGGGTACAAGGAGGGAACAAGAACATCACGAGAAGAGCGGTTAATTCTACGGCTTGTCTCAAACTCCACTCTATCACCGACTAAAATAAGGGCCAAAAGCTGAGTATCAGCCAGAATAACAACGGTTCAAAGTATTGTACAAAAAGGTGATACTAGAAGAAAACTAAAAAATAAACCTATTTTGAGGCAAGTACACAAGGAGTATCGGATGAATTTAGCAAGAGAGCAAGTTACTTTGGGCAATAAATGAAAGTGCGTTGTTTTTTCGTGTGAAACAAACTTTAACCTTAAGGTCCGTTGGTTAGAACTTGTATTCCTATGATTTGAGAAAGAATGAGCTTATTTTGGAAAGACATCACCTACTATGACACAATAGGCTTTTAGTTTTTGTTCACAATAATATATAAATGTTTGCTGGAACGGTCATTTCCAAAAATCAAAAGCATTTTTAAACCTCTGCATTGGATTTTCCAAAAAGACAAAACCCCTATTCAGACGTGGAACTTTTGACATGGCCTCTATATTCATCCACTTTAGCATAATTAAAAACGATTTGCTATGGCTTTTTTATAAAGTTTATGAAGTTGGAAGACAATTTTAAGGAAAGAACACCTTAATCGAATCTTTACGTGATTCCTTGGCTCAAATTTAATGTGATTATTAAAAAAAATGTAATGTTTCTGTTTCAAACCGTCTTATAGAGGCTACATCCGAAAATGGCGGACATAGTCATTACTAATGTAAAAAACGTTATAAATAAATGTTGTTAAACCATAAAATGTGCAGTACCCGTGGAATGATTGTTTGTTCGTCTTAGGTTCGATCCCTTCGATTTTTTCACGAGTACTACCTCTTGCGAGGAATTGACAAATCCGCTCGTTTCCAATTTACCTTTTAATTTTATAAATAATAAACAAAAAATGTGTGGCCTTATTCTAGTGGTTGGTAGTGTATATTTTTTGTCTCTTATAATTCTAGTTAATTTCTAAAATCTTAAATTTGCAATTTGATGCTTCAAAACTTACAAAAGGTCAACCAAGACTTTTTATAATGCCGAATTTTAAATAAATCCAAATTTTCCTCTTATTTTGGAATTGTATATACGTTTTTTTTTTGTTTGTGGTTCAAACCTATCGTTGAAGATTTCCTAGAAATTAGTCACCATTCAACCTTGCATTATGTACTAATATTTATATATGCTTATGGGTACCTCACTATTTTCCCTATAATCTTATCCTTACCTTCAAGGTATACCTTACGAATTAAGTAGGTATACATATATAACTATATTATTTACTTCACACTATTAACTAATTCCAACAAGAATAACACACAAACATTTGAGTGAAAGGCTAAATTTAGCACCTTAAATTGATCGTGACTTCTCATTCTTAAATGTAAATTTCGTCTTAAATACATAAGTTTTTATGCAAATTTAATTTCTCACCTACTGAAGTGTCGTGAATAACATGGTATTTTTCAATATATCATTTGTCAGGTGAACTCCTGCAGGTTCGAGTTAAGTAAGTATAACGTCTGAGTTATAAGGTATATTGTGTTACATTAAATTAGCAGTTGGTACTTTTGTAAATAAAAACAAAATATAATAGTTCGTGAGGCGTGAATTCATTAAACTATGGTCAATAGAGTTCTTTTTTGAATCATAAATTATTCATAAGTAGATACACAAATGACTGCCATATGAATTCTTTCTTAGCAGCGCAGTAACCTGTGACCGATTTATGCTATAGTTGAGGTAGAAGGACATATCATATTGAAAAATGATTATGTCAAGGCATTGCATCAGGGTGCAGCCATCTTAATCCATTTAAATAATTTTTGGCCACATTTGTGCAAGAAGTAGGCAACTTGATTTTATAAATTTGGGTAATTTGCAAATTACAGGAGTTGGGCTTATATTATGTAGTTAACAGAGAACGATAGTAAATTGTTACATTATTTTCCTCTGATTGATTAATTAGGTTCTAAAATAAAATAAAACTCGATCTAGTAATTCCAGGTTTATCTAAGTAGCGCCATTTTATTAATATTTAGAACTCAAGCATTTCTTCACATCTAATCGGTCTGTAAAACTGGATTTAAAATCAATTTTTAGTTCAAGGAATTTTAGATCTCGGTTAAATAGAACTGAGTTCTAACGTATATTTTGTAGCACCACGTAGATACATAGTTCTGACTTAAAATATATAAAGAGGGAATAAAGCGCACGGAAAGTAAATAGTTTAATGGGCTTAAATGCTTAGGTATGGAAATTTTACACTTGAAACTGTCCATAACATTTAATATTATACAACTTTTTTCCAAGCCGTTAATGATTATGTATTTTCTAAACATATTTAATTATTGCATATAAAATGTCCTTGTGGTCTGAAATTTATCCCAAAACGGGAATGAATCTAAAAATTAGATCTCTTGAAGAAGTAGCATTATTGCTAAACCAAGTTCTAATATCCTAGACCCCCAAATTTGAGGGTCCAATAAATCGAAGTTGATGTTCAAATGGTAGACATCTGCATTCAAGAGGACACAAGCGTCCACAGGTTTTTCTGAAAACCCACCTCTGTCTATTAACTCCTACTCTCACCTCCCCGTGGTGAACATCGGGTGCCTAGTACCTCAACTGGAGATAGGGTTCCAACCCTATGGGAAAATTGTTGGGGGCAGCAAACGAGAGAGGGGGGGGTGCTTCCACTTAGGCACCTCTCCTTATCCAGACGGCAGCGGAGGAATTCCCGAGATGGAATCAACGGTGGCGTCTACAGTTCCAGTAAGACTGAACAACTTATACTAAGGATCTGGCCCTCCAGGTTGGGGGGGGGGGGTTGTGCCGTCGGGGTGATTTCCTGACCAAGTAAAAATCTCATAGTTGCGAAGCACCAAAAACATCGGATACGGACGGATTTATTGTAGAGGCTTAGCCAGAAGGGTTAAAGTCCAACGACTAAGATGGCTGGGTCACGTAGAGCACATTTTGTAGGTTAAGACCCGTTCCTTAAATTTTTTAGTTTATGAAATTTTTAAAAATCATTTTGAGACTCTCAAGCTCGTTTGGTCCATACCTAACTATAATAGATTTATTGAAGCGATAGCTCTAAATATTTTGTTTTACACTTTAACGTTACCCTAAGAATGTTACGAATAAGGCGTTATTTCGTGATCCAATTTAATCGGTGAACGGACGAAAATTCCTCTACAGGTGCAGATTAAGAAAGGATAATCTTAGTTGCAGCATTTCATTTTCATCACTCATCAGCCGCCCTCTGATGCCGATGCCGTTGCATCTAGCTGGCCGCCATCCAGTGGTATAAAACAGAATATATATTAAGACAACTTCACATCATTGGTTTTCTTTAAAAGTAATTGGTATTCGAGTAATTGTGCCGACGCACAATTTCTTTTCGAAAAAGGTGTATAACCATTTAACGCCCTATTGCACATTGTGGTACATATATCGAATCGAGTACATATTGCACTCATCTCCAATTCTCATAAGCGCAGAAAGGACACTTATCCTCAATAGGTCTAGACCATAATCATAATCCTAGATGAAAGCCTATCTCTTGTGAGCGCATCAGCATCAGGTATAAAGCATGTATGATATTTTTATTATGGCGTAGGTTGTGTGATCTTGCCGCATTTTCTATTATATTGTTCAAATACAGAAGTCACGCGTAAAAGTATTTTTTAAGTGGGTAAAATATATCTAGGTACTTATTCCTCAAATGGACACGATCGAAGGACATCTGAAAAAAAAAATACCAAAAATATTAGGTTGTGATTGAATGTGCTTTCTTTTGACATGGGGGAAATTTATTCCCCGAAATTTGAGTCTAAGTATTCGCCCACAGGATTTATAGTTATTCCATACGAAATACATGTACAATTTGAGCTTTTTTCCCCAAAATTTTTACCTACGGCTTTTTATAGAATCGACTAGTGAAAAGTTTTTCTCAGAATTGAAAAAATAGCAAAAGTGTTCATTGTAGACTCGTTTACTCATATCAACATAACGGAGTGTTTTGAAGACGTATAGAACTTTGAAATTAAATAAAACAAAGATGTTGTTTTTTAATTGAAATTAAAATGACTCTATTCGAAAGATAATATTTTGGCATTAACGTGGGAAATGGTGTTCTCTAATTGGTCGATCGCTTCGTGCTTATCACTGTAGACTAGCAACTCCACATATCCCCAAAGAAAAAAATCAAGCGGTGTTAAAACGATCGATCTTGAATGCCAATTAGCGGGTCTTTTACGTGAAATTGTGTGGTTACCAAATGTTTCCTTCGATAAATTGTTTGTGGCACGAGCTGTCTGACATATTGAGTCGTGCGTCGCCTTGTTAAGATTCTGGCTCTTGCAAATCGTGGTTGTTCATTTGATGAAAGAAAAAGTCAGTACGTTTTAAAAAAAAGTACGGACCAATTATTTCAGTCAATTTTGGTTGATGTGATGTAACTGTGTCTTAACTGATTCCTCATTATTATCAGGAATCCAAATACGGCAGTTTTGTTTATTGACATATTTTCAAATTTCCACCACGGGACCGACATACATATGTAGATAATTTTAGTAAACTGGCAACTAGAGATAAGAGTTCAAATTCAAACACAGTCAAATATCCATTCAAAAAATATTCCGGATTTATTTCAATGATAGCTATAACTGGCCCCTGACAATCACTTGTGAAACAATGCTATGCCAAATTCTTAGATCTACCAAAATATTTGATTTCTGATTAGCTTCTGAGACGTTTGAAAAAAAAAAACTGATGTACATAGATCACTTATAAATTTAATTAAGAAAGTTCGCATGAAAAATACATATGTTCTTTTCCTAGAAAATTTGACGTAACTTCTTCTGGGTCAAATCGTAAGACATTGACGACCGGGCCTGATTGCAAGTTAAGAGACAAAATTTATCTAAGCTTTTCTTCACTACCATTACCGCGCACAATATAAAAATATTGTAAGCGCACTAAAGGGGTTATGAATATCTTTATAATGATTAAACACAGGGCGAGCAATTAGGAAAGGAGGATAGGATTAGAAAGGAGAAACTGATGCGCATTGGTTTTTATATTACATTACATTTCACACTACTCAGCACATAAATGTACAGAGTAGAGAACACAGCACCTTGAGCGACTAGACTATGGTCGCATTCACAAAGCTAGTGGCTAAACTATGCATAGTTTAAAAAAAAAGGTTTTAAACTAAAAATGTATGCAAAAAAAATTTTAAAAAAAGGGTTTAAAGTGTAGTTTTTCAAAACTTTTAAATTATTTACTGTTTTTTTTTAGAATTCATTGCTCTTATTTGTTTTTGATCAAAAACTGAAAACTAGATGACTTTATGTCTTCTAGTTCTTGAGAAAATTGAAAATTACCAAAATAAATATTTTAATTAAATTACTTTTTCCTTGCTTAAGTATTAACGTAGTCTTATTTTGATAGTAATAATCGAATATGGATTAAGATATACCTAGGGTAAATTAATTTTTCTTAAATCCAGCTTATTTAAATGCAAAAGAAACTTTGCATGCACCCCATCTTGCACCCTCCCCACCTTGCACCCAGCCCAAATCCTATAGTGTTCCCAAGCAGGGGGGTTGCAAATCCCACTGTTGCATACACCCAAACTCGCACACACCTTACTGTTGCATACACCCAAACTCGCACCTACCATTATTACTATCAAAATAAGACCACTCAAGCAAAAAAAAAGAATTAAATTAAAATAGTAGTTGTGGTTATTTTTAATTTGCTCAAAAACTAAAAGACATAAAATCATCTATTATTTATTTATTTATTTAATTCGTTAAAATCTAACGTTAACAATCCTTATAATCTAATAATATCTAATATCATAATTTATATTTATTATTTATTATTCAATATTGTTGAAAAACATAAGTTTAAATTGTTTACATTTTATATTATCATTTACAGATTCTAAACAAAAATGAAATTCGTTATAAATTGTTATTAACTGATTGAGAGGACTACATACACCATAGTTTGATCTGCTAAATATTTGAATAATAGGTTGCTGTCGCCTTAAACTTCACGACTGAAACTGAAATTTAATTTACTTAGAACTGATGGTAATGATATCGAACCATTAATAATCCCAACAATAAAACAAAATTGTATATACTTTCTGTGGTTAGTCAAAGAAGGGAGGCTGATCAAAGCTAGTCTTTGAGAATAAGGCGGAAATAGATTTTCCCTTGCCCATGGAAGAGACCGAAGACAGAAACGCAGAAACCTTTTTTGGATCGCTTTAATTCTTGAAACATGTATTGAGTAATAAGGTGACCATACCACACAGCCGTATTCTAGAATTGGTCTAACAAACGAAATAAATAGAAGTTTAAGAACATAAGGATCCCGAAAATCACGACCGAATCTTTTAATGAATCCAAGAACCCTATTGGCTTTTTTAATTATATAACTTAAATGATCATTAAATGATAATTTGGGATCTAGAATAATACCTAAGTCAGAAAACATAGAAACTTTACATAACGGACAAGAATCAAACGTATAGTTGTACAAAAACGGTATTTTTTTACGTGTAAAACTCATAGTTTTACATTTGTCAACATTTAAAACAAGTCGGTTTTTATTGCACCATTCCCTAAATATTGTTAAGTCTTCTTGTAATAATAAACAGTCAGAGGAGGATTTTATACTTTTGAAAAGCTTAATGTCATCAGCATAAACAAGGACAGACGAGTTTTTTAAGTTTGAAACCAAGTCGTTAATAAATAAAACAAATAAAATAGGACCTAGGTGGCTGCCCTGAGGGACGCCAGAATTGACAACAAATTGAATTGAACTTTCATTACGAAACAAGACAGAATAACGATGATTTTTTAAGTATGAAGAAATCCAATTTATAAAATTGTTGTTAAATCCTAGATGGTATAATTTTAGAATTAGTGTATTGTGACATAACTTGTCAAAGGCTTTACTAAAGTCAGTAAATACGCAATCAACTTGCCCGCGTTTTTCAAATACATCTAGACAAAAGGACACGAAGTTAAATAAATTAGTTACAGTGGATCTCTTTTTGACAAAGCCATGCTGGCTATCACAAATAATAGAACTACAATGAAAAGAAAGAACATTACTCACAATTGACTCAAACAGTTTAGGTATCACAGATAGTTTCGCAATGGGCCTATAGTTCATTATTTCATTCTTTGGGCCTTTTTTATGTATGGGAATAATAAATGAACTTTTCCAGATAACAGGAAAAATTGAACTTTTTAAGGATGCATTGAAGAGAACACATAACGGATATGACAGATAAGAAGCACATTTTTTTAATATATAAGATGGAACACCATCGGGGCCTGGAGTAAAGCACTCATCGAGTTTTAATATATGTTGAGCAACTGTGTCTTCACTTATTTCAAAATTAATTGCGTTTAAATGAGTAAAACTGTCAGAAGAAGAAGAAAAAGAAGAGGAATTACTAAAGTCTGATTCTTCAAATGCTACTTTGAATTGATTAGCAAACATGTTTGCAATAATCTTTGGGTCATGACTAGTTGACGAATTATTTGACATCGAATTCGGATAGCCACACGTTTTCCTTTTATTATTAACGAAATTCCAGAAACTATCTGGATTATATTTAATACCATGTTCAATTTTACAAATGTAATCGTCATATAGAGTGTTAGAATAATCAGAAAAGAGTTGTTTTAGAATTAAGAAAGTTCTGTAATCATCGTCAGTTCTAGTTATGTTATATTTTACCCAAGCTTTGTTCCTTTTATTTTTTAAGTTTTTAATACGCGTATCAAACCATGGTGGTGCATTTGAAGCAAAACGTGATCTTTTTAAAGGAATAGTTTCGTAAAAGCAGTTAAAAAGAGTTCTATAAAAATTATTACACATATCCTCAATATTACAATTACAAAATAATTGATTCCAATTTACAGTTATTAACATATCAAAAAGATCTACAAAATTACATTTAGAAAAGTCAAATTCAAGTTTGTTGTTATTATCGTTATTGTAAGGAGAAGACATGTTTAAACCTAGTGAAATATCTAATGCAGGATGATGTCGATCTTCGTCTATTAGTTTTACAGTAGCAGTTAAAACAGCAATTTCGTTGTTAATTGTATCGGCGAAAAACACTAAGTCAAGAATTTTTCCAAAACGATTTCTCAATCCATTGAATTGACTTAAACCACACGATGACATACCATCTATACATGTTAGTTCATTAAGGCTGGACGCATTTATTGGAACATGGAAGTTGTCGTCATCTAGTTTTCAGTTTTTGATCAAAAACAAATAAGAGCAATAAATTCTTAAATAAAAACAATGGTAGATAATCTTGAAGTATTGAAAAATTACACTTTAAACCTTGTTTTTTTTAACTTTTTTTACTCAAATTTTGAGTTTAAAATTAAATTTTCCAAAAACTACGCATAGTTTTGACTTGAATACTGGCTAATAAAACAGAATGTTGGCTTTAAAAAAATGTATAAAACTTAATTGTAAGTATCACCGTTATTTTTTAATTATCTTTTTCCATTTTAAATAATAATTTTTTTTAAATTGCCCCTACCGCCTGAACGGGGGAGATAGACCCCCCCTCCCATAGTAAAAAATGCTTGTATTAAGCCTCTCTACCAAAAACCGTTATTATATCTTGGCGCCAAAGTTATCGTACTCGTGCCACCAAATAGAAGACATAATATGATTGATTTATATTTGTATTTAAATACCGAAAGATTCATTTCATTTGGAATTCTTGTGTCCTTACCGAGCAACTGATTGTGAAACGTCAAAACCAGTGTGCACTAACTTTGTAGCCGAAAATTTTACACTACGTCGGAGGGGAAATTTCAACTACTTTTGTAGTTGGATTTAGCGAATCAGAATCCCTTGACTACGTAGCCACTAGCTTTCTGAATGCGACCTATGTAAGGTGATAACAACACAAGACATTAATACAAGACAGAACAGAAGGACAGTAGAGAAAGAACAGACAGAAAGAACACATGACAACAGCACGCGGTAGGTTTCGAGACGGTCCCCCATCTGTGTACTAACCACGCTCACTGATGCTTGATTTCGGTGATCGATGGGAACCGAAGCTTTATCAGTGACTAGGCCGTTGCCTAACACATTGGTTTTGAATGTCTGCACATTGTAATATTGTGCCCGGTAAAGCATTCCAAATTCGCGTAGTGCGACTAAAGAAAGAATCTCTGTACTTAACAGTACGTCCGAAATTGGGATCAATGGTAAACTGGTGGGCTTTCCAAGCAGTACGGGTATTACGGTTGAATTGTTTAAGGGGAGGAATGCAACTGGCTATATCACTAGAGCAATGTTTATAAAAACAACTATAAAACAATGACAGACATACCTTGCGGCGGTGTTCAAGAGAAGCAAATATATCGGTAAGAGAACGATCTCCTTATCTTATTGCCAGACCAGAAGGGGTAAAAAACTTCTTGCATCGTCTGAGAAAACCTAAACACTTAGCATTATTTTGGCGAATTCAAATATGTGATCACTCCACAACAAGTGGTTTGTGATGCACAATGCACATATGTACATAGGACTGATAGTTGTTCAGTCTCCTCGATGCAAGTACCACTCATGAAAAGTGGCATTGGGGGAGGGGTACGCTTTTGCGACAGTAAATAGTATTGAGTTTTCGAAGCATTAAATTCTACACGGTTTTTGATTCCCCATTGAACAATACTGTCAAGATCAAAATTGTATGAGCTTATCATACGCTACCGTTGGTAGTCCACACCCGAAGAACAAGGATGAAAATTTTTTAATTTTTAGATATTTTATTCACAAAAAATTCAACTAAATATACAAATTTGGTTGATAATATATACAAATCAAATAAGATAAAATAAAAATTATAGGCTGTGGCATAGCCGTCTGCCAGATTGAGTTAAGACAGAAATTTCAGTGTATGAAATTAATATTTATAATTAAAGATATTCTTTTTCAATTTAATTAATTATTTATAGAAATGAGTTTAAATTCTTATAATAAAAAAAGTTATTTAACAATTTTATTGCGGGTTCAATAATACATAAGACTACACATCATTCAAGTACAACTTTATGCCATCTATATGATACATTAATATAATAGGTAATATTGGCTTTGAGTTTGGCTAAAACGAAAAAAGATCTTTATAAAAGAATGTGACTTTTAGTTTAGTCAAAACAAAATATAGTGTCTATTACAATATTCTTACAAAAATTGTAGATTTTAAACAGTGCAAAATTGGCTTTTAGTTTATCTAAAACAAAAATTGAAACATGACATACTTTAAAAAGCAAAGAAAGATTTATCGATATTCTGAAATTATTAGGTTTCTGTAAGCTGATGCATTTTCGAGATAAAGGTAGAGGTTATACCAGTTTTGCCCATTGAGCACAATTTTGGTTTCTTCCATGGACAAAGTCGTTTTTCCAAAATAGAGCATTATAATTTCCTTGTATACCGGACATATTGAAAGAAAGTGAAAACAATCTTCTTTTGATTTGAGGTTACATAGGGAGCACTGGGTTGCAAAGGAATTCCTGTACGGGGAACCATTCAAATTTAATGTATCACTTCTTGCTCTACAAATGAGGGATATTGCTCTCACGTTGTATCTATTTGTCGTCAAAGTAGTTTTCTGTAATTTTTTCCATTCCTTTATCCATTCAACTTGCTTTTCGAAGGTGTATTGCACAAGTTTTTGTGGTAATCTATTAGGTGCCTGGGACAGAACTTTCAGGACATAGTCAAAATGCAATTTCAGTGTGTATACGAAAAGTGATGGTACGCCAGTCTCGAGTGTGAGAACATAATTAGGTGTTGTCGAAGGCAGATAAAACAACTTCTTGAGAAAAAAGCGTTGCAACTTTTCCACTTCTTCATACAATTTATAACCCCATGTCTGGCAGCTGTAACACATAACGGAGCGCATTATGGCTTCGAAAACTTTGTATTTAGCAGATGTGGGGATATTAGTGTTTGAGATAACACTTTTCCAAGAAACATTTATCATTGTTTTAGCTGATAACAGTTTTTTTTCTAAGTGGGGTGACATGTTCATGTTTGGCTTGATTAGGATCCCTAGATATTTGTATTCTGTAACAGTCTCTATCACTTGACCTTCAAAAAACCATTTTTCATTCCTTTCTAGTTTAGTTTGTCTGTTTTGAACAATTAATATTTTTGATTTTTCAAGATTTACTATAAGGTTCCAAGTTTTACAATAATCTGAGAGCCTGTTGATCATGAGCTGTAGGCTTTGAGGAGATTCTGCTAAAAGCAGAATATCGTCTGCATAGAGTAAAACTTTTATTGTCAGGTCAGCGATTCGTACACCAGCTGGTAGTTGCAACGTAATGTCGTCTATAAAGATTGAAAACAAAACAGGACTAAGCAGACATCCCTGTTTCACCCCAGAATTTATTTCAAACCATTCCGACATACTTTTTCCATTCCATACTGACTGACGTGTATTTGTATACATATTTCTAAGGATCTTTATTAGCTTTGTTGACATTCCCTTTTGCGAAAGCTTATAAAATAAAGCATTTCGATCTATCGAGTCAAATGCTGCATTGAAATTAACAAAAAAGATGTACAATTTTCTTTTCTGTCTCAAAAAGTATTGTGAAATAGATGTTAGAACAAAAATATTATCAGTTGTGGAGTAACCTTTACGAAAACCAGATTGGTACTCGCTAAGAATTTCATTTATGTTAATCCATGAATATATTCGTTCAAGCAAGATAGAGGTGAAAATCTTTGCTATAGCGTTCATAAAAGATATGCCTATGTAATTACTTGCCAGATTAGGATCACCTTTTTTGAATATGGGATATACAATCGAATCCTTAAAAGATTGTGGAATATCTCCCGTCTCATAAATGTAGTTAAACATCTCTAACATTCTAATCTGGAACTCGGTAGGTGCGTTTTTATAAAATTCGTTTGAAATTTTGTCTGGACCTGGTGCTTTATTATTTGCTGCTTTTAATAATGCTGTACTTAATTCGCTCATTGATATTTCACGATCTAAGCTCTCATTGTAAATAAGGGGTTCTGCGAACAAAAAGTTTTTTGTTGTTGGTTGTGGATTCAACAGAAGTTTGAAATAATCTGCCAGATCAGAGACATGCAGTTTAATTCACCATATCAAATTTGGTTCTCTCAGTTGATTGATTTTGTACCAAAACTGTTTGCTGTTATTGGTGTTCGAAAGTCCTACTGCCACAGATCGAAAATAAGCTTCTCTTTTCGACTTGCACAAGTTTTTGTAATTTTTATTTGCTGTTAAATAATTTTTTGTGATTGTTTCGTTTAGATCGGGAGATGATTTAATTTTTCGTAACAATTCAAAAGATAAACATCTGGCTTTGAAACACTCGTTATCAAACCATTTCTGTTTGTAGGTGGGATTTTTAGAAGTATTCTTCCTTTGAGTTGCCTTTTCTATACATTTATACATATCACTAATGTTTGCTTCTACATTTGAAGGGTACACAGTAAGAGGGCTTGAGTGTAGTAGTGCGTGGTTAACTTTAGTTTGGTATGTTTCTCTATAACTATCTTTCCAGACTAACTTCAGAGGAAGATTAAGAGTAGAGTTTTCCTGCTCATCACTGAGATGACAAATTACTTTTAGGGGCATATGATCAGCAAAAGTTTGCGACTCAACAGTGAATGATTCGATAAGCTTTTTTCATCCTTCAGATATTGCACAAAAATCGGCTACAGATTTTCCTGGCCCTCCTATAAATGTATATGCACCATGACAATCTTGTTTAGTGGATCCGTTTAGGATGAGTAGATCATTTATTTGACACATTTCTAGAAAAAGTTGTCCATTTTTGTTAATTAATTAATTAAATACCGAAAGATTCATTTCATTTGGAATTCTTGTGTCCTTACCGAGCAACTGATTGTGAAACGTCAAAACCAGTGTGCACTAACTTTGTAGCCGAAAATTTTACACTACGTCGGAGGGGAAATTTCAACTACTTTTGTAGTTGGATTTAGCGAATCAGAATCCCTTGACTACGTAGCCACTAGCTTTCTGAATGCGACCTATGTAAGGTGATAACAACACAAGACATTAATACAAGACAGAACAGAAGGACAGTAGAGAAAGAACAGACAGAAAGAACACATGACAACAGCACGCGGTAGGTTTCGAGACGGTCCCCCATCTGTGTACTAACCACGCTCACTGATGCTTGATTTCGGTGATCGATGGGAACCGAAGCTTTATCAGTGACTAGGCCGTTGCCTAACACATTGGTTTTGAATGTCTGCACATTGTAATATTGTGCCCGGTAAAGCATTCCAAATTCGCGTAGTGCGACTAAAGAAAGAATCTCTGTACTTAACAGTACGTCCGAAATTGGGATCAATGGTAAACTGGTGGGCTTTCCAAGCAGTACGGGTATTACGGTTGAATTGTTTAAGGGGAGGAATGCAACTGGCTATATCACTAGAGCAATGTTTATAAAAACAACTATAAAACAATGACAGACATACCTTGCGGCGGTGTTCAAGAGAAGCAAATATATCGGTAAGAGAACGATCTCCTTATCTTATTGCCAGACCAGAAGGGGTAAAAAACTTCTTGCATCGTCTGAGAAAACCTAAACACTTAGCATTATTTTGGCGAATTCAAATATGTGATCACTCCACAACAAGTGGTTTGTGATGCACAATGCACATATGTACATAGGACTGATAGTTGTTCAGTCTCCTCGATGCAAGTACCACTCATGAAAAGTGGCATTGGGGGAGGGGTACGCTTTTGCGACAGTAAATAGTATTGAGTTTTCGAAGCATTAAATTCTACACGGTTTTTGATTCCCCATTGAACAATACTGTCAAGATCAAAATTGTATGAGCTTATCATACGCTACCGTTGGTAGTCCACACCCGAAGAACAAGGATGAAAATTTTTTAATTTTTAGATATTTTATTCACAAAAAATTCAACTAAATATACAAATTTGGTTGATAATATATACAAATCAAATAAGATAAAATAAAAATTATAGGCTGTGGCATAGCCGTCTGCCAGATTGAGTTAAGACAGAAATTTCAGTGTATGAAATTAATATTTATAATTAAAGATATTCTTTTTCAATTTAATTAATTATTTATAGAAATGAGTTTAAATTCTTATAATAAAAAAAGTTATTTAACAATTTTATTGCGGGTTCAATAATACATAAGACTACACATCATTCAAGTACAACTTTATGCCATCTATATGATACATTAATATAATAGGTAATATTGGCTTTGAGTTTGGCTAAAACGAAAAAAGATCTTTATAAAAGAATGTGACTTTTAGTTTAGTCAAAACAAAATATAGTGTCTATTACAATATTCTTACAAAAATTGTAGATTTTAAACAGTGCAAAATTGGCTTTTAGTTTATCTAAAACAAAAATTGAAACATGACATACTTTAAAAAGCAAAGAAAGATTTATCGATATTCTGAAATTATTAGGTTTCTGTAAGCTGATGCATTTTCGAGATAAAGGTAGAGGTTATACCAGTTTTGCCCATTGAGCACAATTTTGGTTTCTTCCATGGACAAAGTCGTTTTTCCAAAATAGAGCATTATAATTTCCTTGTATACCGGACATATTGAAAGAAAGTGAAAACAATCTTCTTTTGATTTGAGGTTACATAGGGAGCACTGGGTTGCAAAGGAATTCCTGTACGGGGAACCATTCAAATTTAATGTATCACTTCTTGCTCTACAAATGAGGGATATTGCTCTCACGTTGTATCTATTTGTCGTCAAAGTAGTTTTCTGTAATTTTTTCCATTCCTTTATCCATTCAACTTGCTTTTCGAAGGTGTATTGCACAAGTTTTTGTGGTAATCTATTAGGTGCCTGGGACAGAACTTTCAGGACATAGTCAAAATGCAATTTCAGTGTGTATACGAAAAGTGATGGTACGCCAGTCTCGAGTGTGAGAACATAATTAGGTGTTGTCGAAGGCAGATAAAACAACTTCTTGAGAAAAAAGCGTTGCAACTTTTCCACTTCTTCATACAATTTATAACCCCATGTCTGGCAGCTGTAACACATAACGGAGCGCATTATGGCTTCGAAAACTTTGTATTTAGCAGATGTGGGGATATTAGTGTTTGAGATAACACTTTTCCAAGAAACATTTATCATTGTTTTAGCTGATAACAGTTTTTTTTCTAAGTGGGGTGACATGTTCATGTTTGGCTTGATTAGGATCCCTAGATATTTGTATTCTGTAACAGTCTCTATCACTTGACCTTCAAAAAACCATTTTTCATTCCTTTCTAGTTTAGTTTGTCTGTTTTGAACAATTAATATTTTTGATTTTTCAAGATTTACTATAAGGTTCCAAGTTTTACAATAATCTGAGAGCCTGTTGATCATGAGCTGTAGGCTTTGAGGAGATTCTGCTAAAAGCAGAATATCGTCTGCATAGAGTAAAACTTTTATTGTCAGGTCAGCGATTCGTACACCAGCTGGTAGTTGCAACGTAATGTCGTCTATAAAGATTGAAAACAAAACAGGACTAAGCAGACATCCCTGTTTCACCCCAGAATTTATTTCAAACCATTCCGACATACTTTTTCCATTCCATACTGACTGACGTGTATTTGTATACATATTTCTAAGGATCTTTATTAGCTTTGTTGACATTCCCTTTTGCGAAAGCTTATAAAATAAAGCATTTCGATCTATCGAGTCAAATGCTGCATTGAAATTAACAAAAAAGATGTACAATTTTCTTTTCTGTCTCAAAAAGTATTGTGAAATAGATGTTAGAACAAAAATATTATCAGTTGTGGAGTAACCTTTACGAAAACCAGATTGGTACTCGCTAAGAATTTCATTTATGTTAATCCATGAATATATTCGTTCAAGCAAGATAGAGGTGAAAATCTTTGCTATAGCGTTCATAAAAGATATGCCTATGTAATTACTTGCCAGATTAGGATCACCTTTTTTGAATATGGGATATACAATCGAATCCTTAAAAGATTGTGGAATATCTCCCGTCTCATAAATGTAGTTAAACATCTCTAACATTCTAATCTGGAACTCGGTAGGTGCGTTTTTATAAAATTCGTTTGAAATTTTGTCTGGACCTGGTGCTTTATTATTTGCTGCTTTTAATAATGCTGTACTTAATTCGCTCATTGATATTTCACGATCTAAGCTCTCATTGTAAATAAGGGGTTCTGCGAACAAAAAGTTTTTTGTTGTTGGTTGTGGATTCAACAGAAGTTTGAAATAATCTGCCAGATCAGAGACATGCAGTTTAATTCACCATATCAAATTTGGTTCTCTCAGTTGATTGATTTTGTACCAAAACTGTTTGCTGTTATTGGTGTTCGAAAGTCCTACTGCCACAGATCGAAAATAAGCTTCTCTTTTCGACTTGCACAAGTTTTTGTAATTTTTATTTGCTGTTAAATAATTTTTTGTGATTGTTTCGTTTAGATCGGGAGATGATTTAATTTTTCGTAACAATTCAAAAGATAAACATCTGGCTTTGAAACACTCGTTATCAAACCATTTCTGTTTGTAGGTGGGATTTTTAGAAGTATTCTTCCTTTGAGTTGCCTTTTCTATACATTTATACATATCACTAATGTTTGCTTCTACATTTGAAGGGTACACAGTAAGAGGGCTTGAGTGTAGTAGTGCGTGGTTAACTTTAGTTTGGTATGTTTCTCTATAACTATCTTTCCAGACTAACTTCAGAGGAAGATTAAGAGTAGAGTTTTCCTGCTCATCACTGAGATGACAAATTACTTTTAGGGGCATATGATCAGCAAAAGTTTGCGACTCAACAGTGAATGATTCGATAAGCTTTTTTCATCCTTCAGATATTGCACAAAAATCGGCTACAGATTTTCCTGGCCCTCCTATAAATGTATATGCACCATGACAATCTTGTTTAGTGGATCCGTTTAGGATGAGTAGATCATTTATTTGACACATTTCTAGAAAAAGTTGTCCATTTTTGTTAATTACTGTATCCATAGAAGATCTTTTTTCTAGGAATAAAGATTCGTTAGTGAAAGGTTTAGTCCATACGGTTTTTGTCTGTAATGTCCCTATGCGAGCGTTCATATCCCCAATAAGCATTATATTTTCTATGTTAGTGAAGTTCAAGAAGTTGTTTATTATTTCAAAGTCGTGCATCCAATTTTTGCAATTAATGTACATTGGAAGAATGTGATAGTTTACGTTGTAGTAATTTAGTTTAAGATAAACATATTCATCCAATTCTATGAAGTTATCGCTTATTCTATTTTCCTTAAACCCGTACAAAAACCCCCGCTGGCTCTTCCAAAATTAGAGACACGTGAAGCAGACACCCAATGTAACTTAAAATCGGTAAAATATTTCCTATAATTATCAAAAGTTTCACTAGAATCAAAAGTTTCAAAAAGAAAAAAGATGTCATGTTTCTTGACAAACATAAAAAAATCGGAAAATAGTAACTTATTTGCTAATCCCGCAATGTTATATGCTAATATACTAATATTTTTAAATTCAGATGATTTTTTTTCTTCTTTAAAAAGGTATTATTTTTAATACTTGCATTAAGGCAGACGGCAACACTTTTTCATTTAGCTTGGTACTTCCCATGTTTACTACAAGGAACAAGGATGATAATCTAAAAACAAAAAAGCTGAGGGTGCTGTCATCAGCGATATAATCTAGGTGGTTAGAAGTTTCAGACAAAAGATCATTTATAAAAATAAGAAAGAGCGTCGGAGACAAAACGGAGCCCTGGGGCACACCAGCGTTTATTTGGTGAACCGGTCCAATACTAAATGAATTGAACGGTCCGAAAGGTAATTTCTAACACAAAATTACCAGAAGACTACAAGATTTCTAAGTAATTGGACAGCAAGCCTGATAATCAGATACCGCAGTAACCAGCTACGAGTATACTTCCGACATCATTTTTCTTACTATAATTTTACTGTAAATTTTAATATTGTAAGTGGAATGAAAATTGTAAAGGTTCCGAAATGTGTATATGTATAGGTATAGTAGATATAACATCACACTTTTCGCCACTATATTTGGTTGTAGTTTTTAAATCAAACCACCAAAAATAAAATAAAGGGCTCCAAATAAACTAATATAATAATAATTTCTTTCAAAAAGTCAACAAAGCTTATAAATCTGCACACAACTTTAATATCATGGACACCGTGCCTTAATTTTTGATTGGAATTAAGAACAAAATAAATAATCAAAGAAAATTGAAAACCCATTTAATATGATATTATTTTATAGAAAATTTAATTGCTATAAGGCGATAAAAAGCAAAAGAAGTAGCAAGTTTTGGTAATTTGTTTTATATACCTTACCCATACTGCATTGGTATTAAAATAACGATTAATTCTTTCAAACCAAATAATTTAATAAAAGAAAAAAAAGGAGTTTACTCTAATTAAAAATGTACATTTTTAATGACGTTTCTTGAAAATTCGAAAAACATTAATATTTATAGAACTGCTATGCAATGTGTGTGGCATTTTAAATTAAATAAACTTCTGACGACAGTCTCGCGGTCTTACGGGCTTGCGGCATTTCTTGTATCACCTTCTTATGGCGAAATATCATCAGACGCATGATGTAGGTAAGGTACGAGTCTTTTCCAAAGTTATTCGTCAAGATCGTATAATTAAAAAATTGTTTTGCAAACAGTCCACACATTTTTTAATATTCCAAATATAACAACTGAATAAAAAGTAATCTCGCTTAGCAAATTAGAACCATTTTCTGTTAAACAAACGAACAAATAAATTCAAAAGATAGATACATAAATCGAAAATATCTGTTTTTGTTCTTTCGGTGGATGGTCCATAAAATATTTATCAGTTTGGAGGATCTTACGCTTTCTGCTGGTCAAAGTGAAATAATGGGTCATTATCATATGGGAGGTCAGAAAATCACTGGCGCCATCTCACCTCCTGCTGATGTGTAAAATATATCTGTACGCCTTGTTTCTCAGCTCATTTTGTTTTAGCCCTTGGCATATCAATCATTTTTCGTTGTTTTTTCTTGCTTTTTGTTGTTGTATCTTTTTCTGTTTCGGTTTGAAGCAAGTGGAATTTTTAATCATAGTATTTCCACAGATGTCTTACCATAATTTCAAAATAAATTCCCATGCTTTATTATGTTATTTTATTTTTTGTCAACGATTTGTTGTCATATAAAAAGATCGAAGTACTCGAGAGTAACGTGAAGGATGGACGAGGAAAGAAAATTTTACGATCGATTGAATATAATTCAATTAAATGTCTAAGTGAACTTATATATGTATATACATATATATATAATTATACTATTTAGAAGTATATG
Source organism: Eupeodes latifasciatus (assembly GCA_920104205.1). Lineage (NCBI taxonomy): Eukaryota > Metazoa > Arthropoda > Insecta > Diptera > Syrphidae > Eupeodes > Eupeodes latifasciatus. The sequence goes on from OV049926.1 coordinate 117,319,288, forward strand.
TTTGGTGTTTTCTTATAGGCATATTACTTTCATTTTTAAATAAATCACAATAAATTTAAAACCATTATTTTGTTCTTATTATATATTAATAATTAAAATAATTTCCGCGATTGCGCTTTATAAACGTTATCATGTTGGTATATTTCGTCAATAGTGTGTCAAATGTTAGCTTCTGAATGATCAATCGTGCGTTGTTGGGTTATTAGATTAGACGAACCCCAACAAAATGTTTTCCAAAGATGTTAAACCACACAAATAAGGTGGTCAATTCATAAGTAAATTTGTTGAGATGATCCTGTCAACGTCAAAACATATTTTTCTTAACGTAGTAATGCTTGCACTTGCTGTATGGCAGTCATAGAAAAAATAATAGAAACTGTCTTAGTTTGCAAATTCTTTTGTAAACAAAAGGAAATAATTATAAAAAATCCCTGAAGTATTTCCCACTATTTTGCCTTGAAAAAAAAACATAATAGTAATAATAGTAAGAATGGTACTGTATTTTTGTAATAGAATTATTTAATGGTTAAAATTGTTACTAATCCTCAAAAACATGGTCGTTGTGCATTTATTTTAAAACGCGTACTCGCATCTTTCAATATAGAACTTAACACCTGCCTTGATAAGTGTGGAATACCATCAATTTGTTATAATTTTAATCTTAAGATGTCTTTGTCTTTGGGTCTGTAGTTTCTATTATGTAAGTTCACCCCAGACATATGCTATTATTTTAAAATCAAATAATATTGATGGGCCATCCATTAAGTAAATTGTCTTAAGGAGATTATATTCTTTCTACAACTTTTGTGAGTGCTCTGGTCCATATCTTGCGTGAATTCTCATTAATTGACATGTCCTCTTTGACAAAAAGCATCATTTCGATGCTTATAGAGTCCGGATGATAGAGACAGATGATCAAGAAACTGTAAATTCGATACACGTGGATGATAGTTAAGAATTTTGACTAGTTTTTAGATCGTTTCTATTATTGTGTCTATCACTGTATATCATCCGTTCACCATTCACACTAGCTTTGGTTTGCATTTCAAAAATAAAGTAGCTAATAACTCTAGTCTCCTGAAATTCAAGAATCCCGAAAAACTAAAATACCGAAATGTCAAAATCCTAACAAATTTAATTTTTGGAATTTCTTTTTCTGTAGGTTCGAGTCAAGTTTTCTGAAGTGAGTCACCAAAAATTAGCAAATCGAATTTCCCATTTTTTGGCGGTAATTCTTTTTACGTACATATGTACATACATACATATGTCAAATGTACTATTCTACAAAAAACAAAATATTTATTTATTTATTTTATTGTTTAGAATATTAACATTTATGTACATATTAATAAAATTGTACACGTTATAATTTAGATTAGTTTGTTGAGATTTTTATCTTCGTATTAAACGTGCATAGTAACCTAAATATTATATGGATAAGGATGGATATTACATTTCCAAGAGGATACAACTGTTTGGCTGCACAATACGGGACCTGTGTTAAATTTTAATTTAATTTATTATTAAAGTATCGTTTGAGATTTAAAAAAGAACTTATCATTCCTAACAAAAATAATTAGTTTCATTGTTCGGATTTTAGAATTTCGGGATTTTGCTTTACGGGACTTTGGAGTTTCATGATTTTGGATTTTCAGGATTTTGTTTTTCCGGGATCTGGGTTTTCATGAGTTTTTTTGGGATTGTTTTCGTCTCCAGTTACCTTCATGATGATGGATGATCAGATTAAGGATGGCAAGAGCGAAGAATCAAAAATCTACTTTTCAAAAAGGAGTTTTACAACTTTGTGCAAATAATTGCGAAATAATTTAGAAAATACTAAAAGGACCTAATTCCTTGCAAATGAATGTTGAATTCAGTGAGTCTGACGTCTTGTCAGGATGAGTGAAAAAATAAAGCACAAATTCTTATACAAGCAGAGAACTGTTATTTGTAGTTACAATGGTGAGCGATGGTTTACTGCTGGAACACAATGCAAAATCGGAGCCGGAGTCCTAACTGGAGTCGGAACAGTTGTCGTACAGTACGCACACAATGTGTCGTACGGCTTTTTGATGTTATTTGGTATATTTGCAGTTTACAACCACATCAAATTTGTCAGAAAATATTTTTTTGTTCACTTTTATTTCTTGTTTAAATATTTTTCCACTTTTTTAATGAAAAACTATTAAAAAAAATACAATCACCAAGTTACATATTCACTTACAAAATGGAAACGTCGCATGTGTCGTACGTCAAAGTTAAAAGTTGGTGAACTCTTCCGACTCCGGCTGCGGCTCCGATTCCAGTTTCGTCGCGTTGTGTTCGTACATTTGCATTTGCGTACATTGAAAACTTTGACAGCTATTCCAGTTACGATTCCGACTCCGGCTCCGACACCATTGTGTTCCAGCAGTTACCCGCTAATTATATGAAAGAAAGGAGCAGTTTAATAAATAAGGAATCAATTTGAATGGTGGATTCAACATCCTTTACCATGTTTTTTTAAGCGACAACTCATAACAAAAACAAACAGAAATAATAAATGTCTACAAAGACATTAATGTGTTTTCCTTAGTTTTGTAAACTGCATTTGATTATATGAACCGATTTTATTAACATTTCCAATATTTTTAAAAGCATTTGTTCAGTTTAATTGTCAGTTCTTCTTCTAAAAGGGCGAAACAATTGACACTTAGTCCAAAGTTCTTTCATTAAACACACGAATTTTGACAGGAATAGTGTGTTTGCGGTGTGGCAATTAAATAAATCAGTACGAGAAGTAGAATGATATAAAATGGTGGACGGACAAAATACAAACCTCTTTTTAAAAATGCAATAAAATGAACTGAATTAAATTTTATCAACAAGAACAAACAATCGCAATCGCCACCTCTGCTGGCATCCCTGTGGCTAATTCTACCACTTAAAATTTTCAAAACTTACCGTAGCGTAGATGACATTCATGTCTTTTACTACTTTATTGTTATAATTATAATTCTTTAAATACTAACGTTAACAATTCTTTTAAATATAATACATCCTTAAAATCTTAAACTTAAACTAGGATGTTGAAAAACATTATTTTATATTATCATTTGGTGAATTAATACAAGAGTGAAATTTATTATAGGTTTCAATTAATTGATTAAAGGGGCTATGTATGTACACCATAGTTTGATCTACTAAAATTAGTATTCAATAGTTTCTGAAGTCTTATACTTTAACGACTAAAACCAAAGTTTAAAGTAGTCTTTAATCGTTTGTGGACCTCTGGCATAACTTCCGTCCTTTCGAGGTGGCCAATTGAAATCTCGACATCGACGGCTGATAATAAGTTTTGTGAATTTTCTGCGCAAAAGATCGATTGGGGCATGAGCTGTGTGACATAACGCTCCATTCTGCATGAACCATCAGAAGTCGCCCAAAACCATGTTTTCAATCTGTAACGCGCACCGTTGTTACCAGCCTCTTTTTTGAAGAACAATTTTGAAATGATGCACAAACTTGCGTAACTTTGGAAATAATAGCTTAATATTTATTTCGTTTTGTGGAGTGATTGTGGTTTTTGTCAACAAATCGCTGTTTTAGAGTTAAAATACATCTTTAAGAACGCACCAAGCTTAGTTAAGACCTTATTGAAAGTTTCTCCAGAAAACATTTGCTTGAAATGAGTCTTTCAACGCAAAAAAATTAATAATACATGTATGTATACATATTATAGAATTGTTTCAACTGAATCCACATTTTTAAGTTTGAGATGTGAAAAGTACAGGTACAGGATTGTAGTTCTATTGGTTTTGGTACGTGAGTACCACTTTTTTATTTTAGTTTATTTATTTATTTACATCAATTGGAGCTTATGCTCTCAAATAGACCAATGAAATAATTATAAAAAACATTATTTAAACATTGTTATATTATCATTTTTTAAATAATAACAAGAATTTGAATTATGCACAAAACATATACTTAACATGTTGATAAAGGATATTCTACTCAAATGAAAATTAAAATCAATGTTTTTTGATGTATTATTAATTTCCATAACACTGCGAGAAATAGGCTAATTGAAATCATAATTTACCTTAAGATAACTTTCACAGAACAAGGTATCATTTCTTAACGTATAGATCTATAAGAGCTAAAAGAAATAGACAGTCAATATGATAGGATAAGATAGCCTTAATAAAAGTTATAGCAAACATCTTCCGTCGATTTCTAATGTCTGAACGCCAATATGCTGACACCTAACATTGTACGAAACGAAGGCATTTCAATGTTCCATCCTAGTTTATTTACTACAAATCTTGTAAATTTCTTTTGAACTTTTTATAATGTGTGTTCCATACTACTCAGCAATATTCCTGGATGGACCTTACATATGCAACGTAAAGGGATTTTAGTGTGTGAGGATCCTTTAAACCGAAAGAATTTCGTGAGACGTAGATAACACACACCACTGTAGAGAGTGTTGTCGAACAAATTTTCAGTACAAAAGGTAGAATTCCATCAGGGCCAACATTTGTATCTTCATTTAGCCCAGAAAGCGCCGCTTATACTTCCGATAGAAGTACAGATTGACCAATCGAGCAGTTTAAAACATTGTTAGAATCAATAAAATTAGATTTGAAAATCCCAGCAAAAGCGTTACAAATTTGCTGTAAGCTAATTTTGAAGAAGAACAAAGTCTCTTACAAAACTTAAGCTGTGTGCATTTTGTTTAATAGTTTTACAAGAAAAAAGCCAAATGAATGCTAAAAAGGGCTTAAAGGGCGAGTTGTAAATATCACCTTTACAGAATTAATTCACAAACAGTTGGTACAATGTATATATGTTAATCGTGCATACATAATATCCCAAATAATGCTAAGCACTGTAATTCAATCCTCAACAATCAACATAAAGAACAAAAATAAGATAATCAACAAAACTACATATATCCGATCCGAATCGATACTTGTAAATGCATCCACTTATACGAAAAATTAGTTAAAATCATAGTGCATTTTCGAAAATACTCATACACACCAAACCAAAATGAAATAGAATATCGTTTACAATTCATTTAACCATCACCATTGTTTATAAATATCCTCCCTCCTAGACTAATTCAGGATCAGGATCTACCAATCGTGAATTTTCAAAAACCGAATCGAACCAAGCTGCCAGCAGCCAGCTCCCAGTCCATGTCCCAGCTCTTAAGTAGGTAAAGATAAGCAATAAATTTGAACTACTGACCTAAGTTAGGCGCCGAGCCCGCCGTGCCTTAATGCACTGTGTACTCAGTCATAAAGAGCGAAACACTTTTAGGCGACACAACAACTTATGATGTAGTGATGGCGGTACCTGTTCGATATTCGAATGACTTGAATAATTGAATAGTTTCACACTCTGAAACCGCACTTGAAAAAGGAAACAGCGCATCGTCTGAACTGTGGTCCTTTTTACAGCACTATAGCACAGCCTCTGTCTGACGGTGATGGCCCTCTCTCTCATCTTTCCGTCTGTGACGACTAACGACTGACGAGGCACTTGTTATCAAGCTGGGTTTATACGATTGTCGATTGTCTCATGGTGACAAGTGCATACGTTCCATTGTCTCTATGCCTGAAACCTCTTTTCGAACATGTTTTATTTGTTAAAAAAACAAGGGTATTTTCGCAAGATTGACTAGATAGTGTTTGTTACACTGATAGTTACGCAACTACCTGATTCTGATCGAAGGAATATAATGGAACATCTTAGGCGAGGTTATTCTTTAAAATGTTTGTTCAAGGAGAAGGTGCATGTCCTTTTGAGTGTGTTCTTTTGCCGACAGCAATAAAAAAGATATAAAGGATGTGAAATTCTTTGTTTGTGGTATCGAGAATCAAAAGAAACTTTTATATTTGTCCACTTCCTTTTTTCGTATTTAAGGAATCCTGTGGAATGAAACTATCGCCTTGGTCATATGTACTTGCTTTTAAGATGTGAGATTTGCATGAGAGCGCGTTTAAGAGTAAGTAGGTTTATTCAAAATTTTATAAAAAAACATGTTTTGTTTTAAAAATAATTCTATAAACATAAATCTTCCATTGACCAAATTTGTATCTTCCCATAGGAAGTTATTGTAATCGGCCGGGTTGGGTTCGATATCCCGGTTTTTATATCGGGCGATTTTTTAAAATAAACAACTATAGTTTTGATTGCAAGATCGAAATTATAAAAAATTAAAACAAATTAAAATAAGGTATTTTTCTTGATTCATTTCATTGTAACCTTAAACAAATATAACATATCAAAAAATAAAAATATAAAGAAAAGTAGTATTCCTTTAAAACAAAACAACAAACTCAAATAAAATAAAAATTAACAATTCAAGACCGTTATCGAGAGGTAGAGTTGCTGTAGAATGGATTTTGTTTGTGCAAGAATTAATATTGTAAACAAAAATTATTGTTTATGTATAGTAAAACAAAACAAATTACGATATTATATATTAGTTTCATTTGAAATTATTATATATTAGTCAAGTAATTTAACATTAAAACCTTTAACTCCTATTGTTATTTAAAAAACCGGTATCTTAGAAGACGGGATTATAAAACTTTATTTCGGGATTTTTTAAAAACGGGATTTTAAAGAGTGGGATTCCGATACGCTCTCTTATCGGCCCGATTTGTTGAGTTGAAAATTTTGACATTCCTCGACGTTTTAAAGTCCCTATAACCAGGGCCGGACAAAGCATATGTGCAAGATGTGCAAATGCACAGGGCGCAGAATTCTGGGGGCGCATTGCCAGGAGCAAGAAAATGTAATCTGATCTTGCAAACAAATATGTACTACTACATATTTGCCATTCTTTAACCACAAACATTCTTAAAATAATCTCAAAAAAACATCCATCACAACTGTCCTAAGTTATCTCTTGCGCACTAACTAACATCACTTTCATTGTTGCATTCAATGAAAATTTAACTCAAGATATCGCAGAACTAAAAATTCTACCTACCTCATTTCCAAATATTTCACCCTGTTCGTACAAGAGAAAAAAAGAAAAAAATCTCAACACAAAAAAATTCCATGCAAGAGAAAAGAAGAAAAAATCTCAACACAAAAAAGTTCCATGCCACCTCATATGTGCAAGATATATTTTATGCACACCGAGTCCCAAAATTAACATAGAAGTATGACGAAGCAAAATACTTATTCATATTGAATCGTATGGGCTAGAACGTGCAGGTTTTGTATCACGCACAGTACCCTGTATGTGAGACTCACATGAGACATTGTGAGTTCTCATCTACAAAGAAAACAACAAAAAAAATATATGCTGTTTGCTGTGTCTTTGATTTGTAGTAGAAGGTAGCACAGAATACAGAAACCTACCTGCTCTCTTTTTTCAGAGACATTTTTTTGTTGTTTTCTTTGTAGATGAGAACTCACAATGTCTCATGTGAGTCTCACATACAGGGTACTGTGCGTGATACAAAACCTGCACGTTCTAGCCCATACGATTCAATATGAATAAGTATTTTGCTTCGTCAACTTCTATGTTAATTTTGGGACTCGGTGTGCATAAAATATATCTTGCACATATGAGGTGGCATGGAACTTTTTGTGTTGAGATTTTTTCTCTTGTATGAACAGGGTGATATATTTGGAAATTAGGTAGGTAGGTGTCTTTGCTACAAATAATGGTGAATGGATGTGCAAGTTTTCTTTTTTGCACACTGAGTATCGAAACTAACATGGGAGATATTTAAAAAAAAACTTTTTTATACGGAATCATATGGATCAGAGCGTGCAGGTTTTCTTATTGCACACTGTGTAAGAGTTAAGTGCCTGATTACAGGAGATGAAATTTTTAATAGAATGGAAAAGGAGCATAGAGCTTAAAAATTAAAGAGGGATGATTCTATTTGGAGTCGAATTGTTCTTGCGCAGGCAGTTTGTTTTTTTTTGTTTGAAAATTAATGACTATTGTAACGGCTACTTTTAATGTATATCTAGTCTGGTGCAGAATGCAGATTGTTTCAATTGTTTTTTCGCTTTGTTGGTTAATTAATATTAAATAAATAGCTACCAGTTTTTAATAGAAGTGACGTATTTTGAAGACAAGACAAGCCAAAGTTATGATAATGGTTCGAATATGAATATGAAAGGAAAAGAAGCGGGTGTTCAGAATCGAATTCGAACCCTGGAACCAAGAGCATTTTTGGTTCCATGTTGCCCGCATTCCTTAAATTTAGTGGTTAATGATGCTGCTCGGTTCTCATTTTATGCAGTTAAAATTTTCGATACAATTCAATGTTTGTTTAACTTTTTTTCAATTCAAGAAATATATGAAGCCCTATAGAATTAAGAAATCTAGAGGCAAAAAACATTGCAGAATCGTTAGGAAATAAAATTTTTGATTTTACATTTATTTGCTGCCTGCTAATTTGGTTTGATATTTTAGAAAATATAAATTAAACTAGTAAATATTTGCAAAGTTCGTCCGTTAATCTGTCAACTGGCATAACAGTTTTAGAAAATACAAAAAACAGTTTGATTTTAATGCGTTCCGATGAAAAATTTAATGAGTAGGTATGTTCAATTAACCGAGCGTATTGCTAGTTCCCTAGAAATACCAAATATGTTTCTTGTAGCTTCATCATTGCGATCTCAACGGAGAAAAATACTTTATGCTGATGAATGTCCTGAAACTATATTAGCCGAAACAAAGATTCAAAGTTGAATTTTTTTTCAAATACTTGAAAGGTTTGATACGTATAGTATCAATTTTACATTTTTGAGTAACATAAGCGAATGTTTAAAAAATAAAAATGTACGTGCTTCATGCCTTAATTTGCAGAATGTTTTAACATAAAGTAGTTTTAAATATTTAGATGGAGAAGAATTGTTTCAAGAGTTAACCGTAATATCCCAGCTTGTTACGCCACAAAGCTCAAGTTTAGATATGTTAAATTTTATTTTTAGTTCAAACCTTGAAGATTTTGCTCCGAATTTAGTAACTGCTCTCCAAATCCTTAATACAATCCCGGTCACGGTAGCTTCAGGAGAACGTAGTTTTTCTAAACTTAAAATTATTAAAAATTATCTTAGGACAACCATGACTCAAGAGAGATTGGTAGGTTTATCTATAATGTCCATTGAAAAGAAATTATTAAATTCTTTAGACTTTGATGATCTCATTTCTGAATTTGCAAAATGTAAGGCCAGAAAAGTAAGTTTCCAAGTTTAAAAGTTTCCCCTCTGCTCATTTCTTCGCTGCGTTTTAGTTTAATGGTTTAGGCCTCCTGGGGATAAAAAAAAACGCATTGAAAGTCTACCTCCTGGGTAATCTGGGAAAGGCTTATGCTTGTGTATCAGTTTATGTGTAAAAAAAATATAAAAAAGGGGCGCTTTCTACAAATCTTGCACAGGGCGCAAGTTTGGCTTGGGCCGGCCCTGCCTATAACGTCCGTACGTTCGGGAAGCTTTTTTGAGAAAAATCGAAAGTAATTTTTTTTAACGAAAAATAAAAACTTAAAAAAAAGTATTATTAGAATTAAATATCTTTTCAAAAATTTAAGATATTGGCTTCAACTTTATTGTGTTCAACATTCAGTAAAATTTTTATAAAAATCCTACAGTCAGTTTTTTCATAAAAAATAAGATCTACAAAAAATAGTACTCAAAATTGGTAAACATTTATATTGGATTGTCGATATCTCGTGAATAAATGAAGGTACTAACTTCAAAATAATTTCATTCTGTGCTAAATTCTCTTAGGAAAATCCAATCTATATTTTTTATATAAGAAATAAAAACTTTCAAGAAATGCTACGAAAATTGGTAGAAATTGGTTTACGACTAAAAATCTCGTTAACACAAATATATTTTGAAATTAAACTGTTTCATCATGTGCAAAATATTTTTGGTAATTTTAAATTAACCTTTTAGAAAAATTCAAGCAACAACTTTTTTTTTTGAAAAAACACGAAAATCTAAAAAACCAGAAAAAACTGATAAGAAATGGTTTTCGACTCAAGTATTAGGAGAACGTAGAAATATATTGACTCCAAATTATTTATCCCACACAAAATATTGTTGTGACTATTTTGTTAAAGTTTTAAGCAAGACAAATCGACAGGCGAGATGGGAAGTTATCAGCATGGGTCGCATCCCAACCTCTTTTTTAATTTTATAGGCACTCGAGACAAATAATATCGTCTGCTTACCTACTCCATTCTAAACCCAATCGGTAGGCTTTATTTTTAAGTAGAGTTTTCCTAATTCGCAGGCATTGGTTAATTTACAATAAGAAGGTTAAGTTTCCTTGTTAATATGTCTTGTCTATTTTCAAAATTGGGCCCATTTTTATTGAGTTTTTTTATTGCTACTGATAAAAGTCGTAGCAAATATGATTTGATTTGTATTTGGGTTCCAAAACGCTTCTTAATTTAACATTAAAACCTTTGACTTTTATTGTTATTTAGTTTAATGCACGTATTACGTAAATAAAAAAAGGGATTGTCTGGATTTTTCTGGATTTTAAATATCAAGATTCTAATTGATCGGGATTTTAAATAAGGGTGATTTTCCGATAAGCTCCCAATTCAAATATATCCAAAGAAGAGTTAAAATCATTGTTATAACTTACGCCCAATAGTACATGTCAATAAGTCTGGGTTGCTGTATTGGGAATTTTTAGGTATTTTCGAGTTAATTATTTCTATGTCTTAACAATTTAAGATTTGCAGACGATATAGTTCTTATTTCTACAAAAGCTACACACGTTCAAGACTTGTTGACGGAACTAACTACCTTGTGTACAACAACAAATCGAAAACTAAAGTCATGAAAAACCAAACAAAAGACGATATAATATTGGACGAAGAAAAAATGTAATACGTAAAAGATTCTACATATTTGAAACAGCTAAATCATTTAAGGACATTTAAAAAATTAACAGACGCATCACAAATAGCTGGAAACAATTCTGGAGCCTAAAACATTTTTTATAATTGGACCAAAGTGCAGACACAATGAAATATATCTTCGACTCTACTATTCTAACGATCTATACTTAAGAACTATAAAGAATGAGCTTGACTGCAAAAACACTTGACAAGCTAAGGATACTCATATGTCAGACCAAAATGGAAAGGAAAACTTTGAACATACCACCAAGTCAAAGGGTACGAAATGAAGATATTCGCAATAGAACCGGAACTAAAGACGTCATAAATAGAAAACGAAACGAAATTGAGACCAGAGAACAAGAGACCTAGAGGACGACCCAATAGAAGATGGAATGACGATCTAATAAAATGTTAAATTATCATAATTTTTGCATCTAAAATTTTTTAAAACATAGAAATTCATTTTTAAATTAACTATAATGTAATCAAAATACTTGAGGCAATATAAGCTTATAATAATAATAATAATAATAATAATAATAATAATAATAATAATAATAATAATAATAATAATAATAATAATAATAATAATAATAATAATAATAATAATAATAATAATAATAATAATAATAATAATAATAATAATAATAATAATAATAATAATAATAATAATAATAATAATAATAATAATAATAATAATAATAATAATAATAATAATAATAATAATAATAATAATAATAATAATAATAATAATAATAATAATAATAATAATAATAATAATAATAATAATAATAATAATAATAATAATAATAATAATAATAATAATAATAATAATAATAATAATAATAATAATAATAATAATAATAATAATAATAATAATAATAATAATAATAATAATAATAATAATAATAATAATAATAATAATAATAATAATAATAATAATAATAATAATAATAATAATAATAATAATAATAATAATAATAATAATAATAATAATAATAATAATAATAATAATAATAATAATAATAATAATAATAATAATAATAATAATAATAATAATAATAATAATAATAATAATAATAATAATAATAATAATAATAATAATAATAATAATAATAATAATAATAATAATAATAATAATAATAATAATAATAATAATAATAATAATAATAATAATAATAATAATAATAATAATAATAATAATAATAATAATAATAATAATAATAATAATAATAATAATAATAATAATAATAATAATAATAATAATAATAATAATAATAATAATAATAATAATAATAATAATAATAATAATAATAATAATAATAATAATAATAATAATAATAATAATAATAATAATAATAATAATAATAATAATAATAATAATAATAATAGATTCTTCTTCTAGCTTTTGAAGTGGTCGGACGTGTTCTGTGTCTGTCTGCTAATTTTGATTTATTTTGTGAAATCATTTATTTGTTGACTTATTTATTTGTTAATTTATTTATTTGTTAATTTGTTTATTTGTTAATTTAATTATTTGTTTGGTAAATTGTTTTTCTTTTTCTCTTTTTGTGTTGTTTTGTTGATTTAATAGTGTAAAATAAGTAAAGTAAGTAGTATTGGTTGTTGTGTGCGGACGTGTTCTGGAATCACTCCCGGAAAAAATAGTAATAAAAGTGGTAACAGAGCGCGTTTGATAGTGGAAATAGTGCTAAATTGAACATTGACTCGGGCGGAAGATTTAATTTTTGTTTTTAAATTTAAAATTTTAAAAATTTCCATTTTTTCGTCTTCGAGAAAACACTCCATCTTGTTCATGTCAAAAAACATCACCAAAAAGCAAATAAGAGACGAGAAACCATAAACGACACAAACCACATAAGAGAAAAATTTTAAAACGCGCGTTTTTTACAGCGCGTTTTAAAATTTTTTCAAATTTATTGACTGGCAGTTGTCAAATAAAATAAATAGGATAGAATAAATAAATAAAATAAATAGAATAAATAAAATAGATAATAAAAATAAATAAAGAAATTAAATGGGAGATACGGAGGAAAAGTCCAAAGGGAGGGGAAGGCCGACGAACCTTGAAAGGCTGTCAAGGAACAGCAGCATAGGGTCCGTTGGAGATATAGGCGATCTATGGAAGAGGAAAAGAGAAAATGAAAATAAAGATGGGCAGGAGAATGAAGATGGAACAGAGATATTCCAGCAAAGTAAAAAAATGCAAAGGACACCGCAGAAGAAGGATGAAACAGAGTCGAAAATAGAGAGGATGCTAAAGGAGATGAAGTATGAATTTAAACAAGAGATGCAAAAGGTGAAACAAGAGGTGAGAGAAATGAGAGTGGAGATGAAAGAGGAAATGGGAAAGATGAGAGAAGAAATCAGAAGAGGAGAAAAGGAGAGAGAAGAACTAAAAGTAGAAATAAGAGAACTAGCGAAAAGGGTAGAAGCGCTAGAAAATAAAGAAAATAGCGTACGGGAGATAGAGGAGAAAATAGAGAAATATAGAGCAGAAATCCAAGAAAGAGCAAGCCCAATAAGTAATGGAGAAGGGAAAGAAAACCTAGAGGAGCGGATGAAAGAGATGGAGGCAAAGGTAGAACGACAAGAAAAAGAAAAGAGGAGGAGGAATATAATAATTAAAAATGTGCAGATACAAGGTACGATAAAAGAAACGGTTAACAGAATTTTTGACTGGATAGGAGCGCAAGCAAGGATAGAGGAGGCTAGGGAGGTTGGAAGAAGAGGATCAGGTAGGAAAGAAGGTATGATAGAGGTAAAGATGGAAACACTAGAGGGTAAATCTGAGGTGATGAGAAAGAAAGTGAACCTAAGAGGAAGGAAGGAGAGAATTGAAGAAGATTTAACATGGAAAGAAAGACGAATGCAGTGGCTGATTAGAGAGCGTGCAGAAGAAGAAAAGAGGAAAGGGAAGAGGGTTATTATAAGATATGGCAAACTGATAGTAAATGGTGAGACTTGGGTTTGGGATGAAGAAAGAGAGGTCATAAAGAATAGGATGACTAGGGAGGGAGAACAGGAGATGAAGTTACATGAGGAAAGTAGAAATGTAGAAGAACAAAAAGGGGAAGACAAAGTTTTAGAAAGGGAAGAAGAAATCGTTGAACCAACAGAGCCAAAAAACGTATAAGGGAAGAAGGAGAGGAAACAAGTAGAGATGAGTCAAACGATACATGGAAGATAGGCTTCTGGAATGTGGCGGGACTAGTAAATAAAGAAAAAGAGTTCTGGGAAGGGATACGAGAATGGGAAGTGGTAGTGATGCTAGAAACGTGGGTGGAGGAGAAGAATTGGGAAAAGTGGAAAATAAAACTGCCAAAGGGGTATAAATGGACGAGACAGGGGGCAAAAAAGAAAAACAAGAAGGGAAGGGCAATGGGAGGGATGATGATGGGAATTAGAGAAGAAATGGTGATGGGGGGTGACGAGAGTCAGGAACAGGAAGAAGGAATATTGAGCAGGAAAGTAAAAGCAGGGAAAGACGAATGGGTTATAGTAGCAACGTATGTAAATGGTGACATAGATAAGAAGTTAGAAAGCTTAAGAAGATGGATGGAGAGGCAGTCAGAGGGAGAAAGAGTGATAATAGGGGGTGATTTTAATGCAAGAACAGGACTAGAGGGTGGCAGAGTGAGAGATATGGAAGATGAAGGAAGTGGGAGGAGGTCGAAAGATAAAAAAGTAAACGCCGAAGGAAAGAAGTTAACGCAGATGTTAGGAGAATTAGGGTGGGAGATATTTAACGGGAACATAGAAGGGGATGAGGAAGGAGAATTCACGTACACAGGAGGAAGGGGGGAGACAGTAATAGATTATGTATTGGGTGACGAGAAGACGAGAATGGGGATAGAAAGGATGGAAGTAGCAGATAGAGTAGAGTCGGATCATCATCCTTTGGTGATCACAATGAAAAAAGGAATAAGGAGAAAGAAAGCGAAAGCTAAAGCTAAAGAAGTTAAAAAAACAAAAACGGGAAGATGGTCGGAGGAGATGAAGCAGGAATTCGAGAGGAGAATGCAAGGAGTGAGGCTGGAGGAGGGGGGAGAAGAATCAGAAAAGAAGATAGGAGAGAGGATAAAGAGAGAGATTGAGCGAAGTGAAGAGGTAGGTGGAAGGAAAAGGAAACCGAAAATGAGAGGATGGTGGGATGAAGAATGTAGGGAGAAAAAAGAAGAAGTAAGAAAGGAGTTAAGGAGTTGGAGGAAGGGTAGCGGGATGAAGGAAAGATACAGGGAGAAAA